>JAPEVW010001130.1:0-10000 GCA_027921565.1 Artemia sinica | reverse complement strand
CTTTTGAAAAGAGAGAAAGGCTTGAAATATTAATTGCTTACCAACTAAAGCTATGTATGAGGGAATGACTACCCCACGCGCGTGATATAAATGTAAGAAAAAAGTTATCAAAACATCCTCAGACCCCATCTATTGAGAATTGGATAGGCGAGTGGATTAAACACTCGATTTTGAAACTTTTAACTTAACAATATCAAATATGGTAATTTAGAATGTTGTCATTTTAAAAGTTTCCCATGACCTAAATAGACAAATTACCCAAATTATTAGTAAAATTTGCAATTAATTCCAAAATTTTAATTTATGAAAATAAAATTTCCGAAGATGTGTCTAGAGGCTACAGTATGTCCCAAAAAAGTATTTTGAAGTACATACCTCCAATTTTTCCCCCTCTATTTTCATGTTTGACTTTGTAGCAAAATGTTTTCTATATAAATCCAGCATAAAACACTATATTTTCATGTTTCACTTTTAAGAAAAATTTTCCTTCTATACTATTCCAGCGTAATACGGTCTTATTCTCTTTTCAAAATAACACTTAAACTATCCGAGATATATGTTGAACAAAGGTGACTCTCCAAGTCACTTGAAAACATTGTTAAAACGTTGACATAATTTTGGCTGCATGCGATCAGAGGACCGAAGAAATATGTACGTATTTTTAAATCGTTCTCAATTGACATGAGAGAAAAAGGGTTGATTGGGCTAATAGTTAAAATTGTTCTCAAATAATGGACGAACTATGGACAAAAAAATGAAATTTTTGGTGAATCTAGAGTAAATCATGACACAACACAACAATTTATTCCAAGTCTTACATTTCAACGAAAAAGTTCCAAATGAGCTTTGAAACATCAACAGAATTTAACACTGACAAGGTAAACCACGATATGACACTACAAAAATATTCCATGTCTCACATTTCAACGAAATATTCCAAAATGAACTTTAAAACATAAACAGAATGTAATAGTGGTAACAGTCTTGTACATGGGCAGAGGTCTGCAGTTTTGAAATATAATGATGATTTATAAGGATTTAAGGGTGTACAACGAATCTGTTTTGAAACAGGGCAGCAGTGTTTCATGTGCGCATTTCTTATAGCGATTCAAACCCCTGAAAGATAATGCTACTAAGAAAAAATTGGATGATTGGGCGGCTAATGAGAGGGAAATATCAGATTTCACTAATGTAGATTGCATTTGTTTAAAAGGTAAGTATTCTGTAACACTCAAGGGAATAGATATTTTTGAACGGGCTAACATTGATCTTGATTGACTGCAAAGTCAGAGTCACGTTTTCTACTGTACAATGTAACTTCGCTCTTATTGTATCTCTTTGTATAGTCAATGATACTATTTGCATTCGTATTGCGAAATTCACGTGTTTCAATTTGCCTACATGAAGCAATATCACATATAGTGTTTTCAAATGGTGAATCACATTCTGTAAAACCTAAATAAAAATCAGTAGGTTTCTAGACTAAGGATCTATAAACCCATCTTTGCGTACCATTTGTTTAGAATAAATGTGTATTTTGCTAGAAAAAAATTGTTTTTAGCTGTTTTACTCAGATCAACCCTTAAATCCTAAAAGTCATCACCCTAATAGGGAGCCATATAACCCAAGCCCTTTCAGTCCGCAAAAATAATAAAAATATGAAAAATAGGCTTAAATTAACCAAAGTTTAAACTCAGTAGCTTCACCAAAAATTTAATTTTTGTGTCTATAGTTCGTCCAATATTTGAGAATAATTCTACTATTAATTCAATTAATCCTTTTTCTCTCATTTCAATTGAGAACGATATTAAAAATACATACATATTTCTTCGGTCCTCTGATCGCATGCAGCCAAAATTATGTCAACGTTTTACCAACGTTTTCAAGAGACTTGAAGAGTTAGCTTTGTTCAACGTATATCTTGAAAGTTTTAAGTGTTATTTTGAAAAAAGAAGAAGACCGTATTATGCTGGAATTGTATAGAAAGAAATTTTGGCTTAAAAGTGAAACATGAAATTATAGTGTTTTATGCTGGAATTATATAGAAGAAATTTTGCTTATTAGTGAAACATGAAAATAAAGGGAAAAGTGGAGGTATTTACTTCAAAATACTTTCCCAGGACATACTGTAGCCTATAGACACATCTTTGAAAATTTAATTTTCATAAATTAAAATTTTGAAATTAAATGGAATTTTTACTAATAATTTCGGTAATTTGTTTGTTTAGGTCATGGGAAACTTTTAAAATGACAACATTCTAAATTACCATATTTGATATTGTTAAAATCGAGTGTTTAATTCGTTCGCCTATCCAACTCTCAATAGATGGGGTCTGTGGATGTTTCGATAACTTTTTTCTTACATTTATATCATATGCGTGGGGTAGTCATTCCCTCATACATAGATTTAGTTGTAAGCAATTAATATTCCAAGCCTTTCTCTCTTTTCAAAACGAGTAAGTCTGTAAAATAACTTTTGTCATAATATAACACTTTAGTAACAAAATTATGGAAAGTACAGAAAGAATTATGAAAAACAGGTCGTCCAGAACGCCTTATATTAAATACCTAGGACCAAAAAGATGGAGGGAGGAGGGGTATTTGGGTATTTGAGGGTTGGGGCATGGATGACTAATGGCTGCCAAATTATTGCCTAAAATGTATACAGCTTTATTATTTCGACTATATGTATATTCCTAAAACTAGATAATATTTCATATTGCCCACGCTCCCCATTTGGCACTTGGGTATTATACTGACCACACTTATACATTTAAAGTTCCCACATTAAATATATTCTCAAAACATCCCCCCAAAATAAAAACGAGAATAATCAAACTTTTTCTCCCTGAATTCTATTCTCTAAGCATCAAGCTAAATTCCAAACGAATATAATGAGCAAATACATCTGTGGTTGGAAGACAAGTGACAGGAAACATCACATCCAATCGTAAACGAATTCTGTGGTTAGAAGGAAAGCAACAGTGAGATTCAACAATGTAAATAAATTCTTCTCTCTCAAACAAGTCCCAAGAGAATCCCTTATTGGGACTTGACTTTTAGGTTTAAATGGTCCTACAACGGAGTTATAGCTTAAACTTAGGTTATCACCTGATTCAATTGAAATCAAAAAAATATTCAAAATACTGAAAAATCCACAATTTAAAGTCCAAAAGTACCTCAGCTAGTTTAATTCAGAAAATGTTTTTTTTTTGCTTTGCATACAACGAAGATTTATAACCTTCTCTCCTTAAACCCCAAAATACTCTAAAACCACCTACGATTCACTTCCTGCAGAGATGATGTCCCCAAATAAAAAGCTTCATAACTTTAAAGCATCTACAAATATTCTCTTTTAGTTCGTTGAAACTACGTTAAATTAAACATGGCGTCCAACTTCCTCAAAGAAGAATAAAACTCTGCACTCTTTAAGAGATATTTAGGATAATTTATATAATATTTTTTTTAAATATAATATAATATTTTTATATATCTGGTAGAATAAATAAGAGTAGGTATTTCAATTTTGAAAGAATAATGTGAATTTGAACGGTTCTGAAAGAACCATTATTACAAGAAATACATTTAAAAGGTAATATTTTAGCAGATTCCTGCCCAACGCGCGCATGAGCGAATGAAGGGTTTTTTCATTGTAAGCACTTGATCCAAAATTGTTCGGATACAATTCATTCCGAGTGTTTTTTTTCATAAATACTTTTGTTTCGTTTTTTTTCTTAATATTTTCCTTTAATTTTGGGTTGCTTTGAACCTCGGCCTTAAAAACAGTAAATGTCATCTTAAAAGGTTGATGCTTTGAAAAAGTGTGTTCTAAAAAATCCCTAATGGTAAAAGTCACCTTTCCTATTGACAAAATTCACTCTTCACTTACCGTTCATTAACAGGAATGATTGATTTTTTTATTCTGATCTCTTCGGAATACCGGGAAAATGTCTTTTAGTCACACATTAGAATTTATCTTGCCCCTTTAAAAGGTCAAAAGCTCTCGATGGGCTGACAACCGTGAAGTCCCGCTAATTTTTCATTCTTAATTCAAATATTCATACCCGGGAGAAGCAACTTAATCTAATCCACGCGTGTTTTATCATCTTGTATCTGAAGATGCAATTTTTCATATTATGTCTTTTTTTTAAATATTATCAGGACGAATTTACAAGAAAAAATTACTCAAAGAAACTTATTTATTCAAATATCGAATATTAGCATGTTGTTGTGTATGGCTTACTAGATTGACTGCATTAATTCAAAAGGCGTTATGCTAGATCGTAAACTTTCCTGGAGAGCATTTACTGGTGTTTGGGGTTGTGCGAGTGTTCCGAATAAACGTACAAAGAAATAGACCGCACTCGACGAAACAAGAAATTTTTAGGTTTATGTTTAGGTTTATTTCATCAAATAAACAAAAATCAAGCCAATATAATTAGAAAACATTACGCTAGGGAAAAATAATTATATTTTTTCTACCGCGTAGTGATAATACACATAACTCTTCCTAAATCAACCTGAATTAATAAATCAATTCCACAAGCAAATAATAAGGAAAACAACTAAGCCAATCCCCTTCACTCACACACTTCCAGAGCAATAACCATCATCATATACAACTCCCGAATTTTTAGGTTCTTTTTCCCGATTCTTTTCACATCACAAATAATAGCAACTGACAAAGGAAGATGATCAGACCCAGGAAACATAATCACATCAGAAAAACGTCGGTTCAAATCAACTGAACGAACAAAGACATTGTCGATAATCGGTGCAGATTGACTTGTAACTCTCGTCGGAATATTCACAAGTGGATATAAATCATTTGATATCATAAAATATAAGACATCGCCATTTTAAATAGAAAGAATTCTCTCCATTTACTAAGGTCATCTCTTGTACCACTCCTCATCCCATCCTTCACCAAGAGCGCAATGCCACCAAGGCCCAACGAAGCAGGATTCTTCGCATGTAGGTTGTACCCTGGAAATGCATAAAGCGAAAGAGACTGAATTTTGCATAAAAACGTTTCCCATAGCCCTACAACATCAAACTGGGAAGAAAAATTATCTAATAAATGCAGAATATCTAAGTAGCTTGATGTAACATGGACATTCCACGAGCATAAACGAAGAAATTGGTTTTCCTGAAGTGACGACAAATCATAAGGCGCAAGCAGATACACACTATTTCTTTTCGGCTTTAACTGATTTACCGGGAAATCATCATCATGGGCAACTCCTCTTGATAGATAATCCTCGGGGTTAAATGTCCTGACCTTCAAACTCAGTCATTTCTTACTGATACCAAACAAAAACCAAAAATACATAAAAAAAGAGAAAAAGCAGGACACAAAGGGACAAAAAAAATGAAAATTAAATAGAGACAGAAAAGTAAAAAAAAAAAACAAAAAAACGAAACAAACAAACAAATCATAACTTCTTATACTAAATGCAATCAGCAATAGACCTTATTTTCTTTATTGCTGACCCCACACTAGGATTTGCCAATATCTGATCATGATCTGACCACGCATTACACTGACCGTACTTGTCTTTAGCCGCATTCAAATGTCCCGGCGACGCTTTGTTGAGAACTCCGATATAAAATATCAGTAGATGCAAGTCTCGCTTTTGCTTTAAACAGTTTTCGGGCTACATCTTTGATAGAAAATTTAACAATGATCGGAGCAACTCTAGTAGAACTTTCTTTATTATGCGAGGTCTGATTATTCAGGCGGAGACGGTACACATCTATCAGAACAGAAAGTGAGAAATCAGTCAGAGACATTTTGCTGTTCAGAATTTGAAGTATACGTGCAACTTTCCACACTGGGTAACTGTTTGGCCCCATGAAACACAAAGCTGTCAAGTAGGGACTCCTGATCAAAATCATCAAGTTTTGTTTCAGTTCTAATGATTCTGTCCTTAAGGTTCTCAATTTGAGTTCTCAGACCCTTTAAAGCCTGCTAAATTTTCGCAAACTTCGGATTAAACTCGAGTGGGATTGCATCATAAACCTAGCTGATTATTAGTTAAGTAGGGACTTTCATTAACCTTGCATCATTAATCTTTTCAGTCACTTCCTGCGTTATATTTTCATGCAAATCACTTTTTGTATTCTCTAGCTGGGCTTCTAACTGCAACTAATTGGTCATATATTTGGGCAACGCTGGAGGAACCAAAGTGGACCCTACTTTACCTCTAGCTTTCAGGGCTAAAAATGTCTTCGAAAGAGTCTGATAAATTTCAGGAGTATTTGCAAGCTCAGTAAATGCTTTTTTAACAGCAGGCGTGGATGAATCAGTCGTTTTAAGGTCGTACTTTTGAAGATTCGCATCAATGAGCCTGAATTCATCGTGACTTCTGTAGCAAAGAACGAGGTATGTAGGCTTCCCTTTTGAGTCCTTTCCAGACTAATAACTATTACCGGCCAAAGGGGATAGTTCTTGAATTTAGCCAGAGCAACATCAAACTGCTAAAAACGCTGCATTATTATTAAAATCTGATTAGAAGGAGCCAATAAACAAGACAAAAAAGACTTATCTTTGAGTGAGGGCCGAGCCTCACTAATGCATCCGAGTGGATCCCAGATCCAACCTGTGTGAAGTGAAGTCGGCCCACCTGTAAAATGGGTGAATACATTGGAATTGCGCAAGAAAACCCATGGCTATGTCATTAAACTTACAGGTGAACATTCTAAAAGTTGGCAAGGTTTTTGTTTTTGATAAGAATTGCACAATGAATGTACCGTTTGACGTGGGCATTTTTAAGGAGCCAATCAGAGGTTGTTCAATATACGATAACTTGATTTGTGGTTGGGATTTGAATAAAAGGAATGGTTTTCACTACAATTCATATTAGTAAGAGATTTGAATTCAGAGAGAATAGTTTATTTGAGAGGATATTAGTGGAGAAAAATGAGTGGTACATTTACATTATTGGAGATTAATGATGGAGCCGACAGCAGCAGCAACGATATACGAGTACCCAATGTGGCTTTGGAAATAACCGCTGGCTGTAGACTATGCCTTGAATGGGACAGTATGTATGCTAGATACGTAATATCATTAAGCAAGTTTAAGCAGGAGGAGCAACTATGTTTTGCTGGAAAAGTGAATATTCTCCATATAAATAAACTTCGGTCAGCATTAGATGTCCTATCGAAATATATTGATGAGAACAAAATGCATCAGTGAATATTATTATTGTAATTATGTTCAATAAAATTGTTTCTAAATCAAAGGTATTTTTCTTTCTATAGTAGACTAGCGTATATTTTTTAGAGTAGAAAAAGAAATTCTGGTTAGTCTGTAGTTGGTTGTGAGAGTGTTAGGACTAAAAAATGGATACATTTGAGAAAGAGCGAATCTTGGGGAATCTAGTGTTTATGGAAAAACGTTTGATTCTAGATGACGATTTTCTAGAGCTGTCTATTCAAAGGAAGATATTTTTTCGGGGAATGCTTGTCGATATAATGAAAACTGATTCTCCATCATTAGACTATTGTATGCAGCTTCTACGTCGTGGTCCAAATGCATTTACACAATTTATTGATATATTGATCACGACACGGCAAAATGATATTGTGGATATGCTTTTAAACATTAGTTTAGAAATTTAGGACTTTTTTCTCATGAGAAAGATGGTGCTCAAGGATGATTTACTCCTCTCTCTCTCTATCTCAGACAATTTTTGTCGTTGCTAGCTCAGTTTCATTGTGGCAATGAGAGTGTCAACACATGAAAAAATGTTCCATACATGTCCGCTATGTATGTACACACTGGGCAGCTGGTCATCATGTGAGAATTGCACAATGATTGATGAGTATGATGAAAAGTGTAGATTATGCAACCCGTGTAAATTGCATAGAGGATATGCTGTACAAATTAAAGGTTGTAATTCCTGTCTTGAAGAGGTGTGTGACTCTCATCCTAGAGGCCACCTATGCTCCAATTGCTATTATGATAAATGCAATCAGTGGGAGAATATATATCCAGGTATGATTTGAAAGAATCCTAAGCGTGATTTTAGTTTATTGCTACGAGATTGTTATCGTCGTGGTTTTAGATTGTTCTGGGAGGAGGAGCCGGGTCAGCGATTCAACTGTTGGAACAGCAAAAGAATATGGTTTCTACGTCATCGTTGTGAAGATAATGGGTGTTATGATCATAAGCCCACTGATTTTTATTTGGCTGTGACGGAATGCGATTCGACACTTGAGGACACTGTTTGTGAAATTGCTTCAAATAAGCAAATTGAAACATGTGAATTCTATAGAATGAATGAGAATAGTATCATTGACTATACAAAGAAATATGACAAGAGTGAAGTTACACTCTACTGTAGAAAATGTGACCCCGACATTGCTGTACATCAGGATCAGTACACTGTGAATTCAGATAATCTACCTGCACTAGTTGTTGTCGACAAATACCTATACCTAGTAGAAGATGAAATCTAAATAGTAGAAAAGTCGTTTTATCATGTATATAAATTTTTATTAATAAACAATTTCATATACATTTTTAGAACATTTTATTCGTAGGGCACTAAAATCAATATTAAATACGCTTGTAAGTATATTTTCCACTAGAAAGTCGTTCAATCGAGGTAAGTCAACGTAGATATCAAGAAACTGCTTGTAGGTGTAGCCACGACATCTGAACATGAAAAAGAGTAGTACATGAAAGCCACATGTCTTAGTCGTTAAATCTTGTACTCTTCGTTGATTTTGAATAAAGGTTTTCCCACTGCTTTCAATAAAGATGCTGATGTATGGCGTGTAGAATTTATATGATAGGCCAAGAGGATCAAAAAATTCAATATTCTTCGCTGTTTGAAAGATGCATAGCCAATGGCCGGTCTTCAAAGTCGATGGACTGCTATTAACAATGATTAAGGTATTGTTAACACTTGGAATTTTTCAATGAAGTCCGAAGGTATACAATAGGACTTGTACTGGGACATGTATGGATCCATACTAAATACGTTGATTATTTGGTTTGTGTTCATGGTGCTAGGTCTAGTAGAACACTGCCGTCAGGTGTGATTTCCCAATAGGTTTCAAATTGACTCAGTGATATTAGCGTGATACTCTCAGTCAAAGCATCGGCAAATGTACACTCTAAACGTACAATCCCTGTCCGTACTATGCTCATATCCTGAGTCCCCGACAAGTCCAAAACAATTACCCCGTGATTCTTTGAAAACATTGAATCGGTTATTCCATTTTCAAATAGTTGAGAGTCATGATCTAGGGATTGCATGGTCAACTCGTACAGAGTTCTATAGGATTTTTTGTCAAATGATAGAGTATACAGTGGAATACCATTCACTTTGCACACAAAACTAGATAGACCAAAAAATTAAAATCATGGGGGGATTCAGTCCAGGATCCAACGGCACTGCCACTCTTCACAAAGGCCAAAGCCAATTTTGATGGGATTTCTCCATTGATAAATGATGAATCGCTATAGCTACGAGAGCCGGTGGCAATGTGACGTTGATTGGTGATCGTATGGGGGACAAGAATTTTAATGTTGTTACCATTGGCTCTTAGCTTTTCCACTGCCAATGCAACAGAACTCATAACCTGTTGTTTTCGGACGTGTATAATTGCCGATGTGATAATAACATTTGCATCGGGTGCTGCAGGAAGTGTTTTTCTCAAAATGAAATTCGATGGGGCCAGCTGTAACTTTATGTCAATCTTGACATTGGGGGGTAGCCACTGGGATATATTGAATATCTCATGATTTAATTTTCCAACCAGATGATACTCCTGGGTCACTGCAGTAGTCAACTCACCGTCAGTATCAACACCTGATCGATATTCATAGCCCAATGATTGTCCTCTCAACTCCTTGTATGCCTTTGGTGTCATCATCATAAATTGTATATACCTTGCATAGTTTGATAAATTATTGCTAGTGCTCACCAAAGTACCATTAATATATACATTAATTTGTTTGAATAGGTTGTGTAGAATACAGTTT
>JAPEVW010001128.1:0-10457 GCA_027921565.1 Artemia sinica | reverse complement strand
GTGTTGTGTTCTTAGACCACACTGCCGTTCTAAGACGAACAAATAAACTTTCAAATGGGGATAAATCCATTATTTAGACAGTGAAAAAAACAGGTAACAAAAGTCCAGATATTTCGGTCACATATACAGCGACCGTCTTCAGTAGAAATACTAAAATAATAAAATTGAAACTAGCATATTTTTATATGCAACAAAATAAATAACTTTTCGGGTCATTCACAAAATAATGAACTTCCGGATTATTCACTGGATTACTTTCAGAGAGTTCAATTGACAAAGTTCATTCAAAGTTCTTGATGTAAATTTTCTTCTTTAATCTTGCCCAAATGTAAAACAAATTTCCAATGAAAGTGGCAAAGCCTTCCGTGTCTTCTAATTGCAAACCAAATGTTGAGTTTTTAGATGTTTACTGGGTTGGTCTCATTTCCCCATATATACGACGTATTTTCGACCGTAACACCTTTAAATTAGGTGTTGTTTTCTTAGACCACACTGCCGTTCTAAGACGAAACAAATAAACTTTCAAATGGGGATAAATCCATTTATTTAGACAGTGAAAAAACAGGTACAAAAGTCCAGATATTTCGGTCACATATACAGCGACCGTCTTCAGTAGAAATACTAAAATAATAAAATTGAAAACTAGCATATTTATATGTAACAAAATAAATAACTTTTCGGGTCATTCACAAAATAATGAACTTCCGGATTATTCACTGGATTACTTTCAGAGAGAGTTCATTGACAAAGTTCATTCAAAGTTCTTGATGTAAATTTTCTTTCTTTAATCTTGCCCAAATGTAAAACAAATTTCCAATGAAAGTGGTAAAGCCTTCCGTGTCTTCTAATTGCAAACCAAATGTTGAGTTTTAGATGTTTACTGGGTTGGTCTCATTTCCCCATATATACGACGTATTTTCGACGTAACACCTTTAAATTAGGTGTTGTGTTCTTAGACCACACTGCCGTTCTAAGACGAACAAATAAACTTTCAAATGGGGATAAATCCATTTATTTAGACAGTGCGAAAAAACAGGTACAAAAGTCCAGATATTTCGGTCACATATACAGCGACCGTCTTCAGTAGAAATACTAAATAATAAAAATTGAAACTAGCATATTTATATGTAACAAAATAAATAACTTTTCGGGTCATTCACAAAATAATGAACTTCCGGATTATTCACTGGATTACTTTCAGAGAGAGTTCATTGACAAAGTTCATTCAAAGTTCTTGATGTAAATTTTCTTCTTTAATCTTGCCCAATGTAAAACAAATTTCCAATGAAAGTGGTAAAGCCTTCCGTGTCTTCTAATTGCAAACCAAATGTTGAGTTTTTAGATGTTTACTGGGTTGGTCTCATTTCCCCATATATACGACGTATTTTCGACGTAACACCTTTAAATTAGGTGTTGTGTTCTTAGACCACACTGCCGTTCTAAGACGAACAAATAAACTTTCAAATGGGGATAAATCCATTTATTTAGACCAGTGAAAAAACAGGTACAAAAGTCCAGATATTTCGGTCACATATACAGCGACCGTCTTCAGTAGAAATACTAAAATAATAAAATTGAAACTAGCATATTTATATGTACAACAAAATAAATAACTTTTCGGGTCATTCACAAAATAATGAAACTTCCGGATTATTCACTGGATTACTTTCAGAGAGAGTTCATTGACAAAGTTCATTCAAAGTTCTTGATGTAAATTTTTCTTCTTTAATCTTGCCCAAATGTAAAACAAATTTCCAATGAAAGTGGTAAAGCCTTCCGTGTCTTCTAATTGCAAACCAAATGTTGAGTTTTTAGATGTTTACTGGGTTGGTCTCATTTCCCCATATATACGACGTATTTTCGACGTAACACCTTTAAATTAGGTGTTGTTTTCTTAGACCACACTGCCGTTCTAAGACGAACAAATAAACTTTCAAATGGGGATAAATCCATTTATTTAGACAGTGAAAAAACAGGTACAAAAGTCCAGATATTTCGGTCACATATACAGCGACCGTCTTCAGTAGAAATACTAAAATAATAAAATTGAAACTAGCATATTTATATGTAACAAAATAAATAACTTTTCGGGTCATTCACAAAATAATGAACTTCCGGATTATTCACTGGATTACTTTCAGAGAGAGTTCATTGACAAAGTTCATTCAAAGTTCTTGATGTAAATTTTCTTCTTTAATCTTGCCCAATGTAAAACAAATTTCCAATGAAAGTGGTAAAGCCTTCCGTGTCTTCTAATTGCAAACCAAATGTTGAGTTTTTAGATGTTTACTGGGTTGGTCTCATTTCCCCATATATACGACGTATTTTCGACGTAACACCTTTAAATTAGGTGTTGTGTTCTTAGACCACACTGCCGTTCTAAGACGAACAAATAAACTTTCAAATGGGGATAAATCCATTTATTTAGACAGTGAAAAAAAAACAGGTACAAAAGTCCAGATATTTCGGTCACATATACAGCGACCGTCTTCAGTAGAAATACTAAAATAATAAAATTGAACTAGCATATTTATATGTAACAAAATAAATAACTTTTCGGGTCATTCACAAAATAATGAACTTCCGGATTATTCACTGGATTACTTTCAGAGAGAGTTCATTGACAAAGTTCATTCAAAGTTCTTGATGTAAATTTTCTTCTTTAATCTTGCCCAAATGTAAAACAAATTTCCAATGAAAGTGGTAAAGCCTTCCGTGTCTTCTAATTGCAAACCAAATGTTGAGTTTTTTAGATGTTTACTGGGTTGGTCTCATTTCCCCATATATACGACGTATTTTCGACGTAACACCTTTAAATTAGGTGTTGTGTTCTTAGACCACACTGCCGTTCTAAGACGAAACAAATAAACTTTCAAATGGGGATAAATCCATTTATTTAGACAGTGAAAAAACAGGTACAAAAGTCCAGATATTTCGGTCACATATACAGCGACCGTCTTCAGTAGAAATACTAAAATAATAAAATTGAAACTAGCATATTTATATGTAACAAAATAAATAACTTTTCGGGTCATTCACAAAATAATGAACTTCCGGATTATTCACTGGATTACTTTCAGAGAGAGTTCATTGACAAAGTTCATTCAAAGTTCTTGATGATGTAAATTTTCTTCTTTAATCTTGCCCAAATGTAAAACAAATTTCCAATGAAAGTGGTAAAGCCTTCCGTGTCTTCTAATTGCAAACCAAATGTTGAGTTTTTAGATGTTTACTGGGTTGGTCTCATTTCCCCATATATACGACGTATTTTCGACGTAACACCTTTAAATTAGGTGTTGTGTTCTTAGACCACACTGCCGTTCTAAGACGAACAAATAAACTTTCAAATGGGGATAAATCCATTTATTTAGACAGTGAAAAAACAGGTACAAAAGTCCAGATATTTCGGTCACATATACAGCGACCGTCGTCTTCAGTAGAAATACTAAAATAATAAAATTGAACTAGCATATTTATATGTAACAAAATAAATAACTTTTCGGGTCATTCACAAAATAATGAACTTCCGGATTATTCACTGGATTACTTTCAGAGAGAGTTCATTGACAAAGTTCATTCAAAGTTCTTGATGTAAATTTTCTTCTTTAATCTTGCCCAAATGTAAAACAAATTTCCAATGAAAGTGGTAAAGCCTTCCGTGTCTTCTAATTGCAAACCAAATGTTGAGTTTTTAGATGTTTACTGGGTTGGTCTCATTTCCCCATATATACGACGTATTTTCGACGTAACACCTTTAAATTAGGTGTTGTGTTCTTAGACCACACTGCCGTTCTAAGACGAACAAATAAACTTTCAAATGGGGATAAATCCATTTATTTAGACAGTGAAAAAACAGGTACAAAAGTCCAGATATTTCGGTCACATATACAGCGACCGTCTTCAGTAGAAATACTAAAATAATAAAATTGAAACTAGCATATTTATATGTAACAAAATAAATAACTTTTCGGGTCATTCACAAAATAATGAACTTCCGGATTATTCACTGGATTACTTTCAGAGAGAGTTCATTGACAAAGTTCATTCAAAGTTCTTGATGTAAATTTTCTTCTTTAATCTTGCCCAAATGTAAAACAAATTTCCAATGAAAGTGGTAAAGCCTTCCGTGTCTTCTAATTGCAAACCAAATGTTGAGTTTTTAGATGTTTACTGGGTTGGTCTCATTTCCCCATATATACGACGTATTTTCGACGTAACACCTTTAAATTAGGTGTTGTGTTCTTAGACCACACTGCCGTTCTAAGACGAACAAATAAACTTTCAAATGGGGATAAATCCATTTATTTAGACAGTGAAAAAAACAGGTACAAAAGTCCAGATATTTCGGTCACATATACAGCGACCGTCTTCAGTAGAAATACTAAAATAATAAAATTGAAACTAGCATATTTATATGTAACAAAATAAATAACTTTTCGGGTCATTCACAAAATAATGAACTTCCGGATTATTCACTGGATTACTTTCAGAGAGAGTTCATTGACAAAGTTCATTCAAAGTTCTTGATGTAAATTTTCTTCTTTAATCTTGCCCAAATGTAAAACAAATTTCCAATGAAAGTGGTAAAGCCTTCCGTGTCTTCTAATTGCAAACCAAATGTTGAGTTTTTAGATGTTTACTGGGTTGGTCTCATTTCCCCATATATACGACGTATTTTCGACGTAACACCTTAAATTAGGTGTTGTGTTCTTAGACCACACTGCCGTTCTAAGACGAACAAATAAACTTTCAAATGGGGATAAATCCATTTATTTAGACAGTGAAAAAACAGGTACAAAAGTCCAGATATTTCGGTCACATATACAGCGACCGTCTTCAGTAGAAATACTAAAATAATAAAATTGAAACTAGCATATTTATATGTAACAAAATAAATAACTTTTCGGGTCATTCACAAAATAATGAACTTCCGGATTATTCACTGGATTACTTTCAGAGAGAGTTCATTGACAAAGTTCATTCAAAGTTCTTGATGTAAATTTTCTTCTTTAATCTTGCCCAAATGTAAAACAAATTTCCAATGAAAGTGGTAAAGCCTTCCGTGTCTTCTAATTGCAAACCAAATGTTGAGTTTTTAGATGTTTACTGGGTTGGTCTCATTTCCCCATATATACGACGTATTTTCGACGTAACACCTTTAAATTAGGTGTTGTGTTCTTAGACCACACTGCCGTTCTAAGACGAACAAATAAACTTTCAAATGGGGATAAATCCATTTATTTAGACAGTGAAAAAACAGGTACAAAAGTCCAGATATTTCGGTCACATATACAGCGACCGTCTTCAGTAGAAATACTAAAATAATAAAATTGAAACTAGCATATTTATATGTAACAAAATAAATAACTTTTCGGGTCATTCACAAAATAATGAACTTCCGGATTATTCACTGGATTACTTTCAGAGAGAGTTCATTGACAAAGTTCATTCAAAGTTCTTGATGTAAAATTTTTCTTCTTTAATCTTGCCCAAATGTAAAAAAAATTTCCAATGAAAGTGGTAAAGCCTTCCGTGTCTTCTAATTGCAAACCAAATGTTGAGTTTTTAGATGTTTACTGGGTTGGTCTCATTTCCCCATATATACGACGTATTTTCGACGTAACACCTTTAAATTAGGTGTTGTTGTTCTTAGACCACACTGCCGTTCTAAGACGAAAAATAAACTTTCAAATGGGGATAAATCCATTTATTTAGACAGTGAAAAAACAGGTACAAAAGTCCAGATATTTCGGTCACATATACAGCGACCGTCTTCAGTAGAAATACTAAAATAATAAAATTGAAACTAGCATATTTATATGTAACAAAATAAATAACTTTTCGGGTCATTCACAAAATAATGAACTTCCGGATTATTCACTGGATTTACTTTCAGAGAGAGTTCATTGACAAAGTTCATTCAAAGTTCTTGATGTAAAATTTTCTTCTTTAATCTTGCCCAAATGTAAAACAAATTTCCAATGAAAGTGGTAAAGCCTTCCGTGTCTTCTAATTGCAAACCAAATGTTGAGTTTTTAGATGTTTTACTGGGTTGGTCTCATTTCCCCATATATACGACGTATTTTTCGACGTAACACCTTTAAATTATGTGTTTGTGTTCTTAGACCACACTGCCGTTCTAAGACGAACAAATAAACTTTCAAATGGGGATAAATCCATTTATTTAGACAGTGAAAAAACAGGTACAAAAGTCCAGAATTTCGGTCACATATACAGCGACGTTTCAGTAGAAATACTAAAATAATAAAATTGAAACTAGCATATTTATATGTAACAAAATAATAACTTTTGGGTCATTCACAAAATTGAACTTTTACATCAAGAAAATAATGAAATGAACTTTTGAACATTTGTCAATGAACTCTCTCTGAAAGTAATCCAGTGAATAATCCGGAAGTTCATTATTTTTGTGAATGACCCGAAAAGTTATTTATTTTGTTACATATAAATATGCTAGTTTCAATTTTTATTATTTTAGTATTTCTACTGAAGACGGTCGCTGTATATGTGACCGAAATATCTGGACTTTTGTACCTGTTTTTTCACTGTCTAAATAAATGGATTTATCCCCATTTGAAAGTTTATTTGTTCGTCTTAGAACGGCAGTGTGGTCTAAGAACACAACACCTAATTTAAAGGTGTTACGTCCGAAAATACGTCGTATATATGGGGAAATGAGACCAACCCAGTAAACATCTAAAAACTCAACATTTGGTTTGCAATTAGAAGACACGGAAGGCTTTACCACTTTCATTGGAAATTTGTTTTACATTTGGGCAAGATTAAAGAAGAAAATTTACATCAAGAACTTTGAATGAACTTTGTCAATGAACTCTCTCTGAAAGTAATCCAGTGAATAATCCGGAAGTTCATTATTTTGTGAATGACCCGAAAAGTTATTTATTTTGTTACATATAAATATGCTAGTTTCAATTTTATTATTTTAGTATTTCTACTGAAGACGGTCGCTGTATATGTGACCGAAATATCTGGACTTTTGTACCTGTTTTTTCACTGTCTAAATAAATGGATTTATCCCCATTTGAAAGTTTATTTGTTCGTCTTAGAACGGCAGTGTGGTCTAAGAACACAACACCTAATTTAAAGGTGTTACGTCGAAAATACGTCGTATATATGGGGAAATGAGACCAACCCAGTAAACATCTAAAAACTCAACATTTGGTTTGCAATTAGAAGACACGGAAGGCTTTACCACTTTCATTGGAAATTTGTTTTACATTTGGGCAAGATTAAAGAAGAAAATTTACATCAAGAACTTTGAATGAACTTTGTCAATGAACTCTCTCTGAAAGTAATCCAGTGAATAATCCGGAAGTTCATTATTTTGTGAATGACCCGAAAAGTTATTTATTTTGTTACATATAAATATGCTAGTTTCAATTTTATTATTTTAGTATTTCTACTGAAGACGGTCGCTGTATATGTGACCGAAATATCTGGACTTTTGTACCTGTTTTTTCACTGTCTAAATAAATGGATTTATCCCCATTTGAAAGTTTATTTGTTCGTCTTAGAACGGCAGTGTGGTCTAAGAACACAACACCTAATTTAAAGGTGTTACGTCGAAAATACGTCGTATATATGGGGAAATGAGACCAACCCAGTAAACATCTAAAAACTCAACATTTGGTTTGCAATTAGAAGACACGGAAGGCTTTACCACTTTCATTGGAAATTTGTTTTACATTTGGGCAAGATTAAAGAAGAAAATTTACATCAAGAACTTTGAATGAACTTTGTCAATGAACTCTCTCTGAAAGTAATCCAGTGAATAATCCGGAAGTTCATTATTTTGTGAATGACCCGAAAAGTTATTTATTTTGTTACATATAAATATGCTAGTTTCAATTTTATTATTTTAGTATTTCTACTGAAGACGGTCGCTGTATATGTGACCGAAATATCTGGACTTTTGTACCTGTTTTTTCACTGTCTAAATAAATGGATTTATCCCCATTTGAAAGTTTATTTGTTCGTCTTAGAACGGCAGTGTGGTCTAAGAAACACAACACCTAATTTAAAGGTGTTACGTCGAAAATACGTCGTATATATGGGGAAATGAGACCAACCCAGTAAACATCTAAAAACTCAACATTTGGTTTGCAATTAGAAGACACGGAAGGCTTTACCACTTTCATTGGAAATTTGTTTTACATTTGGGCAAGATTAAAGAAGAAAATTTACATCAAGAACTTTGAATGAACTTTGTCAATGAACTCTCTCTGAAAGTAATCCAGTGAATAATCCGGAAGTTCATTATTTTGTGAATGACCCGAAAAGTTATTTATTTTTGTTACATATAATATGCTAGTTTCAATTTTATTATTTTAGTATTTCTACTGAAGACGGTCGCTGTATATGTGACCGAAATATCTGGACTTTTGTACCTGTTTTTTTCACTGTCTAAATAAATGGATTTATCCCCATTTGAAAGTTTATTTGTTCGTCTTAGAACGGCAGTGTGGTCTAAGAACAACACCTAATTTAAAGGTGTTACGTCGAAAATACGTCGTATATATGGGGAAATGAGACCAACCCAGTAAACATCTAAAAAACTCAACATTTGGTTTGCAAATTAGAAGACACGGAAGGCTTTACCACTTTCATTGGAAATTTGTTTTACATTTGGGCAAGATTAAAGAAGAAAAATTACATCAAGAACTTTGAATGAACTTTGTCAATGAACTCTCTCTGAAAGTAATCCAGTGAATAATCCAGAAGTTCATTATTTTGTGAATGACCCGAAAAGTTATTTATTTTGTTACATATAAATATGCTAGTTTCAATTTTATTATTTTAGTATTTCTACTGAAGACGGTCGCTGTATATGTGACCGAAATATCTGGACTTTTGTACCTGTTTTTTCACTGTCTAAATAAATGGATTTATCCCCATTTGAAAGTTTATTTGTTCGTCTTAGAACGGCAGTGTGGTCTAAGAACACAACACCTAATTTAAAGGTGTTACGTCGAAAATACGTCGTATATATGGGGAAATGAGACCAACCCAGTAAACATCTAAAAACTCAACATTTGGTTTGCAATTAGAAGACACGGAAGGCTTTACCACTTTCATTGGAAATTTGTTTTACATTTGGGCAAGATTAAAGAAGAAAATTTACATCAAGAACTTTGAATGAACTTTGTCAATGAACTCTCTCTGAAAGTAATCCAGTGAATAATCCGGAAGTTCATTATTTTGTGAATGACCCGAAAAGTTATTTATTTTGTTACATATAAATATGCTAGTTTCAATTTTATTATTTTAGTATTTCTACTGAAGACGGTCGCTGTATATGTGACCGAAATATCTGGACTTTTGTACCTGTTTTTTCACTGTCTAAATAAATGGATTTATCCCCATTTGAAAGTTTATTTGTTCGTCTTAGAACGGCAGTGTGGTCTAAGAACACAACACCTAATTTAAAGGTGTTACGTCGAAAATACGTCGTATATATGGGGAAATGAGACCAACCCAGTAAACATCTAAAAACTCAACATTTGGTTTGCAATTAGAAGACACGGAAGGCTTTACCACTTTCATTGGAAATTTGTTTTACATTTGGGCAAGATTAAAGAAGAAAATTTACAATCAAGAACTTTGAATGAACTTTGTCAATGAACTCTCTCTGAAAGTAATCCAGTGAATAATCCTAGAAGTTCATTATTTTGTGAATGACCCGAAAAGTTATTTATTTTGTTACATATAAATATGCTAGTTTCAATTTTATTATTTTAGTATTTCTACTGAAGACGGTCGCTGTATATGTGACCGAAATACCTGGACTTTTGTACCTGTTTTTTTTTCACTGTCTAAATAAATGGATTTATCCCCATTTGAAAAGTTTATTTGTTCGTCTTAGAACGGCAGTGTGGTCTAAGAACACAAACACCTGATTTAAAGGTGTTACGTCAAAAATACGTCGTATATATGGGGAAATGAGACCACCCCCAGTAAACATCTAACAAAAAAACTCAACATTTGGTTTTGCAATTAGAAGACACGGAAGGCTTTACCACTTTCATTGGAAATTTGTTTTACATTTGGGCAAGATTAAAGAAGAAAATTTACATCAAGAACTTTGAATGAACCTTTGTCAATGAACTCTCTCTGAAAGTAATCCAGTGAATAATCCGGAAGTTCATTATTTTTGTGAATGACCCGAAAAGTTATTTATTTTGTTACATATAAATATGCTAGTTTCAATTTTATTATTTTAGTATTTCTACTGAAGACGGTCGCTGTATATGTGACCGAAATATCTGGACTTTTGTACCTGTTTTTTTCACTGTCTAAATAAATGGATTTATCCCCATTTGAAAGTTTATTTGTAAAACTGGGTGTCAGATCGAAAACATTAAAGTAAACCATTAGAACTGCCTTGTCTCAAAACCCTATAAATAGGAAACTTAAAG
>JAPEVW010001126.1:0-11000 GCA_027921565.1 Artemia sinica | reverse complement strand
TCACCCCTGACCCAAATAACTCTAGTGTTAGGATTTTTACTTTAGGCTAGGTGTTGAAGGTCCAAATGAGGGTATAAGTTTAGAATTGGGTCAATATCTACCAAATCATATTATTGAGTTAGGACAAAAGTAAATACACCATTCAATGCCTTTTTTTATGCTGATTATGAATCTAATAGGCCTAAGTATTTCTATTGGAAATGAATTTCAACCCCCCCCCTATATATGCCAATTCAGGGTTAGGTTAGGTTTAGGTATAGCCTATATAGGGGGGGGGGGGGCCTGAAATTCATTTCCAATAGAAATGCTTATTATATTTGTAATCAGCATAAAAAAGGCATTGAATGGTGTATTCACTGAGAGTCCTGTCAATCCTGACCCAAATAACTCTAGTGTTAGGATTTTTACTTTAGGTGTGGAAGGTCCAAATGAGACAACTAGGGGTAAATTTTACCAAAACATATTTTTGAGTTAGGAATAAAGTGAATACATCATTCAATGCCTTTTTTTATGCTGATTACAAATATAATAATCATTTCTATCAGAAATGAATTTCAGTCCCCACCCCCATATTTGCAAATATATATCCTGAATTGACATAAGTAACATTGGGTTTATTTAAAAAAAAAATATATACATCATCGATTCCCTGAAGCAATGCTTGTGCGGGAGAAAACCCTCCTAATAAATCAAAAAACCAAAAAAAAGACAGAAAAAAAAACATATTTTCTATCTGGGATATCACTACGCTGAACAAAATGGGTATCTCAAAATTTTGATTGGATGTGTTTTGGGGGAATGATGGAAGTGCTCCTTCAATACAAAGTGCCTGGGCATGGAGAAAAAAACACATTGTGCCAACATAGTTGTTTACTTAGGCAGCGCTAGGGCGCTGCCTATGATTTGGCAGCCATGCAAAAAGTGGGGTAGTGAAGTAGCAATGCTACTTTGGAGTTTTCAAATTTGCTGGCAGATTTTATCTGAAAATACCATTTTTTCATATAAAAAAAAAAAAAAAAAAAAAATTGCTCAAAGAAAGGCTGTCAGAACACAAGTTATTCTGCTTAAAGTGTCGGTAGCTTTTGGAAGTCAGTCGAATTCTTCTACCAGCAGGCAGCAGCTTGGAACTTTTCTTTACCTGACTCCCCCTCCTTAACACTCAAGTATATACCCAAATTATATATTTCCCATGAGCTTTTCTGGATATATATTTTGTCACAGCTGGTTCAGTTTACAGGTACACAGTTTCAAACAAGAGTGATGCTACCAACCTAAAGTAAATATGGCAATTTTCAAAAGATTTGTAAATTGTTTTTAATTGGGTTATGATGAATCAATGGCTCTGGATTTTATACCTTCAAAAATGGAATCATAATCAAATAGTGAGTTTTTAACAGTACTTGCTAATTAAATGAAACACACTCAGAAATAAGCTTTGGTTAGATCTCACAAACCGATTTCACAGCATACAAAGACAAGGGACGGGTGATAGAATGCATTAGACTTATAAATTTTGGGCTATATTTTTGCACATTTGGGGGGGGGGTATGCAAAAGTGGGGTAGAATAATAGCAATGCTACTTGGCAGTTTTCTTTGTGCAGTAAAATTTGTTGGCAGATTTTGTCTGAAAATACCAGTGCTTTGACTAATCGCCGAATTTTCGGGGATTTCCCCAAACAACTGTCTTCTCGAAAAAAATCGGTCCCCCAAAATTCCCCTTTAGTTCAGGGTTGCCACCCCTAGTGATTTAACACTAGGTGACAATCCACCCCTAATAACTATCACTTTCTCTTAACTTGACATAATTTTTTTAACTACTTTCCAAAGTTTTGTCTCAACTATTTATTATATATAAAAAAAACAGAAATAGTTCATTGAATTACTGACCTTTCTTCTTATGCTAGTAAAGGTTCTAGGTGTTTAACTAAATTTAATTAAAAAAAACTTTTTCCACAAAATAAGTTTTCAAAGAAAAGTAAAGAATTCCATTAAACATAAAATGAGCAAAAATAAAACAAAATAATTTACCAAGCGTGAAACTGCCACAAATAAGCATCGATAAACAAATAAAACCCAAAACGAGCAGAAATTACAATAAATAACCGAGTCAAACTCAAAACGAGTGCAAATTAACATATTTGCACTTTACTGAAAAAAAAAATACAAATGAATGTGCATCGTCAGTTTAATATACACATATTTATATTTAGTAATCAAAATGTTAATATTATTTGATTGATTAAAGTTAAAAAAGTAAAAACATTTATATTTTTTTCAGTAATGTGCAAATTATGTTCTGGCCTGGGGAAGGGATAGGGGTTTTGAGCCCAAAAAAAAAATGTTAATTTCTGCTCATTTTGAGTTTGACTCGGTTATTTATTGTAATTTCTGTTCGTTTTGGGTTTCATTCATTTATCGATGCTCATTTGCAGTAGTTTCACGCTTGGTAGATTATTTGATTTTATTTTTGCTAATTTTTTGTTTAATGGAGTTCTTTACTTTTCTTTGAAAAATTTATTTTGTGGAAAAAGTTTTTTTTAAATTAATTTCTGTTCGTTTTTATATTGACATAGTATTTTCAGGGAAAAAGAAAATATTACTTTAAATCTTTTCGTTTTTTTTTAAGAATTTATAGTTTGGCCTGCTATTTGTATGCTGGAGAAAAATGTTCAGCAATTTTTTAACAACATACACCCTCTTAAAAATCTGGACACAAATAGTTGTATTTAATTTAGTTTCATACCTCCTCTAGTTGACCTGAGACGGAAAACTTGATACCATTCGCAAAAAAATCTGTTTACTATCTTTGATAGCTTGGATACACTTACGCTATTTTGATTTGTTTAAATTTTAAGAGCAGAAGCAGCCCCCGAAAGTTTGAACATAATACCCTCAGTCGTTCTTGGGATACTGCTCAGACGCCTTATTGGGAATTAGCGTTAACACAGTGCATTTTGATTTAATCTTATGGCAACATTTAGTTTTTTAAACATAAAGTCAAATGGGAGTGTGGGCGTGGGAGGGGGTTTAGTTTCCCTCCAATCAGTTTCGACTATTAAAAAGGGCTTCAGCCCTTTCTATTTTCAATCAAATGAGCCCCTTTTCGAAGTTCCTACGGCAACTCCTTCGATACAAAGTGCCCTGGTCTAAACAACAACAACAACAAAAAAAATAATGCATTATACCCACATCGATCTTTACTATAATAAAAATGTCAAGCCTTATAATCACTTTCGACTATTAAAAAGGGCACTAGGCTTTTCGATTTCCAATCAAATGAGCCCTTTTTGAGTTTCTACAACAACACTTCCTATAATCTCCTTATATGCCCCCAGGGCATAAATTACAACCCTTACCCTAAGGGCTGTGACGGGGGTTGTCATCCTCTAAGACCTAATTTCCAGAACTCTCAACTACGTTAAACAAAATGGCCATCTCAAAATTTTGATAGGAAATGTCTGGGAAAATGGAGGGCGTGAGAAGGGTGATAGTCTCTCTAATCACTTTCAATTATTAAAAAAGGCACTAGCCCTTTCAATTTCCAATCAAATGAGCCCTTTTGAAGTTTCCACGCCAACGCTTCCTATAAAAACCTTTTATGCCCCCAGGGGATAGCTTACAACCCTCGCACTGAGGGCTTGGGGGGGGGGGGTTGCCATCCTCAAAGACCTGATTTCCAGAACTTTCTACTGCGAAAGGCCACTTTCGACCATTAAAAAGGGCACTAGCCCTTTGAATTTCCATTCGAATGAACCCTTTTCAAGTTTCTACGACAAAGATTGCAATAAAAACCTTGTATGCCCCCAGGGCATAACTTAAAACCCTTGCCCAGAGGGTTATGGGGGAGTGTCCTCCTCGAAAACATATTTTCTATCTGGAAATCAACTACGCTGAACAAAATGGCTATCTCAAAATTTTGATTGGATGTGTTTGAGGGAATGATGGGCATGGGGGGGGGCTAGTTGTCCTTCAATCACTTTCGACTTTTAAAAAGGGCACACACCACTCCAATTTCCAATTGAATAAGCCGTTTTTGAAGTTTTTACGACAACTTTTTCGATACGAAGTGCCCTGCTCTAAAGGAAAAAAAAATAAATGATACATTGTGCCAACATCGTTCTTATATCCCCTCAGGGCAAAACTTAAAACCCTTACTCCGAGGGTTGTGGGAGAGTGTCCTCCTCAAAAACATATTTTCTATCTGGAAATCAACTATGCTGAACAAAATGGCCATCTCAAAATTTTGATAGAAAATATCAGGGAAAATGGAGGGCGTGAGAAGGGTGATAGTCTCTCTAATCACTTTCAATTATTAAAAAAGGCACTAGCCCTTTCAATTTCCAATCAAATGAGCCCTTTTGAAGTTTCCACGACAACGCTTCCAATAAAAACCTTTTATGCCCCCAGGGATAGCTTAAAACCCTCGCACTGAGGGCTTGGGGGGTTGTCATCCTTAAAGACCTGATTTCCAGAACTTTCTACTACATTGAACAAAATGTCTATCTGAAAATTTTGATTGGAATGGTGGGGGTGAGGGGGGTTAGTTACCCTCCAATCACTTTCATCACTTTCAACTATTAAAAAGGGTACTAGCCCTCTCAATTTCCAATTGAACGAGCCCCTTTTGAAGTTTTTTACGATAAATCTATCATTAAAAACCTTATATGCCCCCAGGGCATAACTTAAAACCTTTGCCCTGGGGACTCTGGGGGGTTTGTCATCCTTAAATACATAATTTCCAGAACTTTCAACTACGTTGAACAAAATGACAATCTCTAAACTTTGATTGAATGTGTTTGGGGAAATGGTGGGCGTGAAAGGGGGGTTAATTACTCTCCACTCATTTTCGACTATTAAAAAGGGCAATTTCAATTTCCAATCAAATGAGCCCCTTTTGAAATTTCTACAATAACTCTATATAAACCTTATATGCCCCCAGGGTATAACTTACAACCCTTGCACTGAGGCCTCTGATGGGGTTATCATCCTAAAAGACCTAATTTCCAGAACTTTCGACTACGTTGAACAAAATATATATCTTAAAATTTGATTCGATGTGTTTGGGGAAATGGTTGGCGTGAGAGGGGGGTAGTAGTTGCCCTTCAATCACTTGCGACTATTAAAAGGGCACTAGCCCTTTCAATTTTCAATTGAATGAGCCCTTTTTGATGTTTTTACAACATCGCTTTCTATAGAAACCTTACATGATCCCAAGGCATAACTTACAACCCTTGCCCTGAGGGTTGTTGGGAGGATGGGTTGTCATCCCTTAAAGACCTAATTTCCAAAACTTTCAACTACGTTGAATAAAATGGCTATCTAAAAATTTTGATTGGATGTGTTTGGGGAAAAGGTGGGCGTGAAAGGGGGGGTTAGTTGCCCTCAAATCACTTTCGACCATTAAAAAGGGCACTAGCCCTTTGAATTTCCAATCAAATGAGCCCTTTTCAAGTTTTCTACGACAAAAATTTCAATAAAAACCTTATATGCCCCCAGGGGATAACTTAGAACCTTGCCCTGAAGACTGTGGGGGGAGTGTCCTTCTCAAAGGTATAATTTCCTGAACTTTAAACTGCGTGGAACAAGATGGCTATCTAAAAATTTTGATTGGATATGTTTGGGTAAATGGTGGGCGTGGAAGGGGTGTTAGTTGCCTTCCAATCGAATGAGTCCTTTTTGAAGTTTCTACGACGACGCGTTCTATGAAAACTTTATATGCCCCCAAAGCATAACTTACAACCCTTGCCCTGAGTTCTGTGGGGGAGTCTCAAAAACATAACTTCTATCTGGAAATCCACAACACTGAACAAAATGGATATCTAAACTTTTGATTGGATGTGTTTGGGAAAAGGGTAGGCGAGAGATGGGGGCTAGTTGCCCTCAAATCACTTTCGACTATTAAAAAGGGCACTAGACCTTTGAATATCCAAACGAATGAGCCCTTTTTGAAGTTTTTCTACGACAAAGATTTCAATAAAAACTTATATGCCCCCAGGGCATAAATTATAACCCTTGCCTTGAATACTGTGGTGGGGGGAGTGTCCTGCTCAAAGGTATAATTTCCTGAACTTTAACTGTGTTGAAAAAATGGCCATCTCAAAATTTTTGATTGGATGTTTTTGGGGCAATGGTGGGGATGGAAGGGGTGTTTAGTTGCCTTCCAATTACTTTCGACTATTAAAAAGGGCACTAGCCATTTCAATTTCTAATCGAGTTAGCCCTTTTTGAAGTTTGTCATAGAAACTGAGGGTAACCCTTGTCCTGAGGGATTTGAGGGAGTTGTCATCCTCAAAGACCTAATTTACAAAACTTAAAACTTTGTTGAATAAAATGGCTATCTCGAAATTGTGATTGGATGTGTTTGGAGAAAAGGTGGGCGTGAGAGGGGGGTTAGTTGCCCTCCAATCACTTTCGACTATTAAAAATGGCACTAGCCATTTGATTTCTCAATCGAATGAGCCTTTTTTGAAGTTTCTACGACAACACCTTCTATAAAAACCTTAAATGCCCCCAGGGCATAACTTACAACCCTTGCCCTGAAGGCTGTGCGGGAGTTTCCTCCTTAAAATAACAATTTCCATGTGGAAATCAACTACGCTGAACAAAATGGCTATCTCAAAATTTTGATTGGATGTGTTTAGTTTTCTAATCACTTTTGACTATTAAAAAGGGCACTAGCCCTTTGAATTTCCAATCGAATGAGCCTTTTTTGAAGTTTCTACGACAACATCTTCTATAAAAACCTTATATGCCCCCAGGGCATAACTTACAACCCTTCTCCTGAAGGCTGTAGGGGAGTGTCCTCCTCAAAAACATAATTTCTATCTGGAAATCAACTACGCTGAACGAAATGGCTATCTCAAAATTGTGATTAGATGTGTTTGGGGAAAAGGTGGGCGTGTGAGTGGGGTTAGTTGCCCTCCAATCACTTTCGACTATTAAAAAGGGTACTAGCCCTTTGATTTCCAATCGAATGAGACTTTTTTGAAGTTTCTACGACAACACCTTCTATAAAAAACCTATATGCCCCCGGGGCATAACTTAAAACCCTTGGCCCAGGGTTGCGGGGGAGTATCCTCCTCAAAAACCTATTTTCTATCTGGAAATCAACTACAATGAACAAAATGGCTATCTCAAAATTTTGATTGGGTGTGTTTGGGGGAATGATGCGCGTGAGGGGGGGGGGCTAGTTGCCCTCCAATAATTTTTGACTATTAATAAGGGCACTAGCCCTTTGAATTTCCAATCGAATGAGCCTTTTTTCAAATTTCTACGACAACGCCCTCTATAAAAACCTCATTTGCCCCCAAGGCATAACTTAAAACCCTTGCCCAGAGGGTTTGTGGGGGAGTGTCCTCCTCAAAAACATATTTTCTATCTGGAAATCAACTACGCTGAACAAAATGGCTATCTCAAAATTTTGATTGGATGTGTTTGGGGGAATGATGGGTGTGGGGGGGTTGCTAGTTGTCCTCCAATCACTTTCGACTATTAAAAAGGGCACAAGCCACTCCAATTTCCAATTGAATGAGCCTTTTTTGAAGTTTCTACGACAACTTCTTCGATACGAAGTGCCCTGCTCTAAAGGTAAAAAATAATAAATGATACATTGTGCCAACACCGTTCTTATATGCCCTCAGGGCAAAACTTAAAACCCTTGCTCCGAGGGTTGTGGGAGAGTGTCCTCCTCAAAAACATATTTTCTATTTGGAAATCAACTATACTGAAGAAAATGGATATCTCAAAATTTTAATGGATGTTTTTTGGGGAATGATTGGCGTGGGGGGGGGGGGCTAGTTGCCCTCTAATCACTTTCGACAATTAAAAAGCCACTAGCCACTCCAATTTCCAAACGAATGAGCCCTTTTCAAAGTTTCTACAACAGCCCCTTCGATACGAAGTGCCCGGGTATGGAGGAAAAAAAAAAATAATACATTTTGCCCACATCGTTCTTTACTTAGGCAGCGTGCTCGCGCTGCCTATGATAACACTTAACACTTGGAAAAAAAAACACTGAAATAAAACATTACATTTACTTTATACTGTTTTTTTTTTTTCAAAATTTCCAGATACCTCGCTATTCTTCTGTAATATTTAGTGGCCATATACCTTGAAAGAATTGTTTTCTGATTTTAAAATGTCTAAATACTTGACCCCCCTCCTTGTGTGAAAATATATATCCTATATATTCTGTTTCTTGCTTTGTCTTGTCTCTTGCTAAGCTGAAAAAAAACTGACAAAGAAGCCGGTTTTGTTCTCAAGTTTTACACAGCATAAACTTCAATGAGTGGCGCATAAAACACAACTACGGCAATACGGCATACGGCAGTTGCCCATTTGCATTGGTATAGATAGGCTGAGAGATGATTGGGCTCTGATGCGATTGGAGGACGAATCTCGAGACCTTAGTGACAAGCGCATTGATACTTATTATTGGGTTCACCTCCTTACCCATAGCAAGGATAAAATCTACCCAAATCTGACGAATGTTATATGGTCCAGTCTCATCATTTCGCATGGAAGTGCCAGTGTAGAAAAGGGTTTTTCTGAGTAAAAAAAAAAATGTGCTTGATCAGTATCTAACACTGGTGCTACAGAGAACCCTGAATGCTAAATTGACCATTAAAGATGCCCTAAAACCATACTGCGGAAAAGTAGAAGCGTACCCGATATCCTCTGAAATGATATTCTATGCTAAGTCATTGAATGCTTTGTGGCTTGGATCTCATCTAACCGAAAGAAAACATCTGCTGAGTCATGGCTCATATTTAAAGTGGGCGTATGACCTTTCTGTTTATTCTTTTACCAAATCCCCAATACCCGAATTTGTATTATCGAATTTATTAGTCTCTTTAATCGTCCCGGAGGGTGAGGAGGTGCAGCCACTTAGTCAATTAAGTTTGACGAGTAAGATCGAAAAATAAGCTGTACGGCTATAAAATTTTATTAAAAAAAAAATATCAACGTGTCATTAACGTAACACTAGCACAGCCACTTGCCAGCAATTTGCCAACTAAACTACTTCGTTAGGACTCTGCGCACTACTTTTCACACGATTGGTTGCCCCAGGGACAAGTATTAGCTATTGAGAATACATGCGCAAGAAAAAAAAAACATTTGAATGTCGGTTAAAATTTCTTGAAACGCCAAAAACTGCCCAAGTGGTCCTTGAGAAAATTTTTCAACATAATGTTGAAAAAAAAAAAAAAAAAATTCGGTTGCAGAGTACTAAGTTAGTGTTATTCTGCTTTATAAAATTCGTTTGAGGATAATCCAAATATTCGACCTGATGGTTTGAAATCGTGAAAGGGGGTAGTAAATTGTGGGAAAAAGAACTGCATGTCCGAATATCTACTTTAAAGATGCCTGAAACTGTATCCCATACAGGTAACAGCAAACCCAGGTTTTCAGTAGCTTAAAGACTTGATCACTATTGGACTGCTTGAGAAGCTGCTATGGTAAAAAGAATGCAGCACAATAGACTGTTAGGACAGTAGCGACAAGGCAGTCTTTATCAGCTGCTTGACTAAACAAGTTAGTCTGTATAGCGGTGTTTAGCTTTTTCCATGAGCTTCCAAGGATTGTTGACTAATGGTTTCTTTCATGGTAACCGGAAGGTCACGATGGGTACTGTTCTTTGGTTTGCTAACCTGGTTACTGAAATGCCGTCCCGATCTGGTCCCTATTTCTTTCTTAGGAAGGTCCCTAAGTCCCTAATTTAGGACGTTGCTGACTGTACGACCCCTGTCCATATCATTTTCCCCCAAACCCATCCTATCAAAATTTTGAGACAGCCATTTTGTTCAAAATAGCCCAAATGTCATATGACTATTCCCTCTAGGTAAGGAGCCCAATCCCAACCCTTCTAGGCAAGAGTTGTAAGCTGTACCAACTGTCCATTGTTCAGATGTAAAGTTTTGTGGGAAGGATGGTCTTATAAACTTTATATTGGGGCTCATTAAATTGGGAATCAAATGCTCCAGTCCCCTTTTGAAAGCTCGAAAGCAATTAGAGAACAACCACCAATACCCATGCCCTTTTTCAATTTTGTTAAGGAGGGAAATACCTCTAATAATGCATTTTTTGTTTTGTCAAAACATCCAAACTCATTGAACCTTAAGGTAAATATATATTTAGCTGTAAGGACAGGGAAGTGTGGCAGTAGAAATTGATATTTAATCCCTCTTGATTTCAGGGAATATTTCTGGTTTGTGCTGTTATTATGACAGTAAAGAATAACAATATAACCCAAAACTAGTAGTAATTTTTCTTTATAGGATGGATGCTGCCTCTTCCTCCACAATCTCCCCAATGTAGGAGCTTTGGAGGATGCTCAGTAGATTTGTGATTGAGAATTCTAGTCCTTTTTATTAGTCATAAGGGATTGAAGCCAACCAGCAGCTTTTCTAAAACTGCTCTTGCCACATAAAAAGAAAATATAAAGGCGTGTAATTTAAGAAAGAAAAAAAATTAAAGTGGGGTATTTATATTTATTTAACTGTAATTGTCGCCATGGCAATGGAGTCTCAAGCTCCTTGTATAGCTTGGTTGTGCCTGTGCTATATGCCAAAGTGCGCTGATCTTTTTATTTAAATTTTTTATTTTATGTATATTCTATTTACTTTTCTATGTTCTATATCTTGTATTTTAATTTGTATGTTGGAAAAGTACCTAGGGCACTAAAATTGAATTTTGATTCTTTATATTGGTGAAGAGGAACCTCACACAGTCATATATGTTTTATAAAATTAGAAAAACATGAGAACTCAATTTCAAATGCAAAAGATATTTGATGCAGATATGCAGTTTCAATACCTAGTGAGTGCTTAGTTCAAGCATGGATCAAGAGCAAAATCATAAGGGGTGGAGGGGGGGATGTGAGAAAGGCTCCAACAATTTACTGAGTTGACAAGTTTATTTAAAAAAAAGTGACAACTTTTTTTCAAAGTTTACTTTAAACGCTTTTGGGTGCAAACGGCTGTGGTTTATCTTTAGTAGG
>JAPEVW010001127.1:0-11000 GCA_027921565.1 Artemia sinica | reverse complement strand
CGTGGTTTACCTTGTCACAGTTACATTCTCTTGATTTTTCAAAGTTCATTTTGAATTTCTTTCGTTGAAATGCAAGAGTTGGAATATTTCAGTAGTGTTTGGTTGTGGTTTACCTTGTCACAGTTACATTTTCTTGATTTTTCAAAGTTCATTTTGAATTTCTTTCATTGAAATGCAAGAGTTGGAATATTTCAGTAGTGTTTTGTCGTGGTTTACCTTGTCACAGTTACATTCTCTTGATTTTTCAAATTAATTTTGAATTTCTATCGTTGAAATGAAAGAGCTGGAATATTTCAGTAGTGTTTTGTTGTGGTTTACCTTATCACAGTTACATTTTCTTGATTTTTCAAAGTTCATTTGAATTTCTTTTATTGAAATGCAAGAGTGGGATTATTTCAGTAGTGTTTTGTCGTGGTTTACCATGTCACAGTTACATTCCCTTGATTTTTCAAAGTTCATTTTGAATTTCTTTCGTTGAAATGCAAGAGTTGGATTATTTCAGTAGTGTTTTGTCATGGTTTACCTTATCACAGTTACATTCTCTTAATTTTTCAAAGTTCATTTCGGTTTTCTTTCATTGAAATGCAAGAGCTGGAATATTTCAGTAGTGTTTTGTTGTGGTTTACCTTATCACAGTTACATTTTCTTGATTTTTCAAAGTTCATTTGAATTTCTTTCGTTGAAATGCAAGAGTTGGAATATTTCAGTAGTGTTTTGTCGTGGTTTACCTTGTCAGAGTTACATTTTCTTGATTTTTCAAAGTTCATTTTGAATTTCTTTCGTTGAAATGCAAGAGTTGGATTATTTCAGTAGTGTTTTGTTGTGGTTTACCTTGTCACAGTTACATTTTCTTGATTTTTCAAAGTTCATTTCGGTTTTCTTTCATTAAAATGCATGAGTTGAAGTATTTCAGTAGTGTTTTGTCGTTGTTTACCTTGTCACAGTTACATTCTCTTGATTTTTCAAAGTTCATTTTGGATTTCTTTTGTTGAAATGCAAGAGTGGGAATATTTCAGTAGCTTTTTGTCGTGGTTTACCTTGTCACAGTTACATTCTCTTGATTTTTCAAAGTTCATTTCGAATTTCTTTCATTGAAATGCAAGAGTGGGATTATTTCAGTAGTGTTTTGTAGTGGTTTACCATGTCACAGTTACATTCCCTTGATTTTTCAAAGTTCATTTTGGATTTCTTTCATTGAAATGCAAGAGTTGGAATATTTTAGTGTGTTTTGGTGTGGTTTACCTTGTCACACTTACATTCTCATGATTTTTCAAAGTTCATTTTGGATTTCTTTCATTGAAATGCAAGAGTTGGAATATTTCAGTAGTGTTTTGTCGTGGTTTACCTTGTCACACTTACATTCTCTTGATTTTTCAAAGTTCATTTTGGATTTGTTTCATTGAAATGCAAGAGTTGGAATATTTCAGTAGTGTTTTGTTGTGGTTTACCTTGTCACACTTACAATTTCTTGATTTTTCAAAGTTCATTTTGGATTTCTTTCATTGAAATGCAAGAGTTGGAATATTTCAGTAGTGTTTTGTCGTGGTTTACCTTGTCACAGTTACATTCTCTTGATTTTTCAAAGTTCATTTTGGATTTGTTTCATTGAAATGCAAGAGTTGGAATATTTCAGTAGTGTTTTGTTGTGGTTTACCTTGTCACACTTACAATTTCTTGATTTTTCAAAGTTCATTTTGGATTCTTTCATTGAAATGCAAGAGTTGGAATATTTCAGTAGTGTTTTGTCATGGTTTACCTTGTCACAGTTACATTCTCTTAATTTTTCAAAATTCAGGTTGAATTTCTATCGTTGAAATGCAAGAGCTGGAATATTTCAGTAGTTTTTTGTTGTGGTTTACCTTATCACAGTTACATTCTCTTGATTTTTCAAAGTTCATTTTGAATTTATTTTACTGAAATGCAAGAGTTGGAATATTTCAGTAGTGTTTCGTCGTGGTTTACCTTGCCAGAGTTACATTTTCATGATTTTTCAAAGTTAATTTTGAATTTCTTTCGTTGAAATGCAAGAGTTGGAATATTTCAGTAGTGTTTTGTTGTGGTTTACCTTGTCACAGTTACATTTTCTTGATTTTTCAAAGTTCATTTCAGTTTTCTTTCGTTGAAATGCAAGAGTTGGAATATTTCAGTAGTGTTTTGTCGTGGTTTACCTTGTCACAGTTACATTCTCTTGATTTTTCAAAGTTCATTTTGGATTTATCTCGTTGAAATGCAAGAGTTGGAATATTTCAGTAGTGTTTTGTCATGGTTTACCTTGTCACAGTTACATTCTCTTAATTTTTCAAAATTCAGGTTGAATTTTCTATCGTTGAAATGCAAGAGCTGGAATATTTCAGTAGTTTTTTGTTGTGGTTTACCTTATCATAGTTACATTCTCTTGATTTTTCAAAGTTCATTTTGAATTTATTTTACTGAAATGCAAGAGTTGGAATATTTCAGTAGTGTTTCGTCGTGGTTTACCTTGTCAGAGTTACATTTTCATGATTTTTCAAAGTTAATTTTGAATTTCTTTCGTTGAAATGCAAGAGTTGGAATATTTCAGTAGTGTTTTGTTGTGGTTTACCTTGTCACAGTTACATTTTCTTGATTTTTCGAAGTTCATTTCGGTTTTCTTTCGTTGAAATGCAAGAGTTGGAATATTTCAGTAGTGTTTTGTCGTGGTTTACCTTGTCACAGTTACATTCTCTTGATTTTTCAAAGTTCATTTTGGATTTCTTTCGTTGAAATGCAAGAGTTGGAATATTTCAGTAGCGTTTTGTCGTGGTTTACCTTGTCACAGTTACATTCCCTTGATTTTTCAAAGTTCATTTTGGATTTCTTTCATTGAAATGCAAGAGTTGGAATATTTTACTAGTGTTTTGTTGTGGTTTACCTTATCACACTTACATTCTCATGATTTTTCAAAGTTCATTTTGAATTTCTTTCATTGAAATGCAAGATTGGGATTATTTCAGTAGTGTTTTGTCATGGTTTACCATGTCACAGTTACATTCCCTTGATTTTTCAAAGTTCATTTTGGATATCTTTCATTGAAATGCAAGAGTTGGAATATTTTTGTAGTGTTTTGTTGTGGTTTACCTTGTCACACTTACATTCTCATGATTTTTCAAAGTTCATTTTGGATTTCTTTCATTGAAATGCAAGAGTTGGAATATTTCAGTAGTGTTTTGTCGTGGTTTACCTTGTCAAACTTACATTCTCTAGATTTTTCAAAGTCCATTTTGAATTTCTTTCATTGAAATGCAAGAGTTGGAATATTTCAGTAGTGTTTTGTTGTGGTTTACCTTGTCAGACTTACATTTTCTTGATTTTTCAAAGTTCATTTTGGATTTCTTTCGTTGAAATGCAAGAGTGGGAATATTTCAGTAGCGTTTTGTCGTGGTTTACCTTGTCACAGTTACATTCTCTTGATTTTTCAAAGTTCATTTTGAATTTCTTTCATTGAAATGCAAGAGTGGGATTATTTCAGTAGTGTTTTGTCGTGGTTTACCATGTCACAGTTACATTCCCTTGATTTTTCAAAGTTCATTTTGGATTTCTTTCATTGAAATGCAAGAGTTGGAATATTTTAGTAGTGTTTTGGTGTGGTTTACCTTGTCACACTTACATTCTCATGATTTTTCAAAGTTCATTTTGGATTTCTTTCATTGAAATGCAAGAGTTGGAATATTTCAGTAGTGTTTTGTCGTGGTTTACCTTGTCACACTTACATTCTCTTGATTTTTCAAAGTTCATTTTGGATTTCTTTCATTGAAATGCAAGAGTTGGAATATTTCAGTAGTGTTTTGTTGTGGTTTACCTTGTCCTACTTACAATTTCTCGATTTTTCAAAGTTCATTTTGGATTTCTTTCGTTGAAATGCAAGAGTTGGAATATTTCAGTAGTGTTTTGTCGTGGTTTACCTTGTCACAGTTACATTCTCTTGATTTTTCAAAGTTCATTTTGGATTTATCTCGTTGAAATGCAAGAGTTGGAATATTTCAGTAGTGTTTTGTCATGGTTTACCTTGTCACAGTTACATTCTCTTAATTTTTCAAATTCAGGTTGAATTTCTATCGTTGAAATGCAAGAGCTGGAATATTTCAGTAGTGTTTTGTTGTGGTTTACCTTATCACAGTTACATTCTCTTGATTTTTTAAAGTTCATTTTGAATTTATTTTATTGAAATGCAAGAGTTGGAATATTTCAGTAGTGTTTTGTCGTGGTTTACCTTGTCAGAGTTACATTTTCATGATTTTCCAAAGTTAATTTTGAATTTCTTTCGTTGAAATGCAAGAGTTGGAATATTTCAGTAGTGTTTTGTTGTGGTTTACCATGTCACAGTTACATTCCCTTGATTTTTCAAAGTTCATTTTGGATTTCTTTCATTGAAATGCAAGAGTTGGAATATTTTAGTAGTGTTTTGTTGTGGTTTACCTTGTCACACTTACATTCTCATTATTTTTCAAAGTTCATTTTGGATTTCTTTCATTGAAATGCAAGAGTTGGAATATTTCAGTAGTTTTTTTGTCGTGGTTTACCTTGTCACAGTTACATTCTCTTGATTTTTCAAAGTTCATTTTGGATTTATCTCGTTGAAATGCAAGAGTTGAATTATTTCAGTAGTGTTTTGTCGTGGTTTACCTTGTCACAGTTACATTCTCTTGATTTTTCAAAGTTCATTTTGGATTTCTTTCGTTGAAATGCAAGAGTTGGAATATTTCAGTAGTGTTTTTTCATGGTTTACCTTGTCACAGTTACATTCTCTTCATTTTTCAAAGTTCATTTTGAATTTCTTTCATTTGAAATGCAAGAGTTGGATTATTTCAGTAGTGTTTTTTCGTGGTTTACCTTGTCAAAGTTAAATTCTCTTGATTTTTCAAAGTTCATTTTGAGTTTCTTTCATTGAAATGCAAGAGTTGGAATATTTCAGTAGTGTTTGGTTGTGGTTTACCTTGTCACAGTTACATTTTCTTGATTTTTCAAAGTTCATTTTGGATTTCTTTCGTTGAAATGCAAGAGTTGGAATATTTCAGTAGCGTTTTGTCGTGGTTTACCTTGTCACAGTTACATTCTCTTGATATTTCAAAGTTCATTTTGAATTTCTTTCATTGAAATGCAAGAGTGGAATTATTTCAGTAGTGTTTTGTCGTGGTTTACCATGTCACAGTTACATTCCTTGATTTTTCAATGTTCCTTTTGGATTTCCTTCGTTGAAATGCAAGAGTTGGAATATTTCAGTAGTGTTTTGTCATGGTTTACCTTGTCACAGTTACATTCTCTTAATTTTTCAAAGTTAATTTTGAATTTCTATCGTTGAAATGCAAGAGTTGGAATATTTCAGTAGTGTTTTGTTGTGGTTTACCTTGTCACAGTTACATTTTCTTGATTTTTCAAAGTTCATTTTGAATTTCATTCATTGAAATGCAAGAGTTGGAATATTTCAGTAGTGTTTTGTCGTGGTTTACCTTGTCACAGTTACACTTTCTTGATTTTTCAAAGTTCATTTTCAATTTCTTTCGTTGAAATGCAAGAGTTGGAATATTTCACTAGTGTTTTGTTGTGGTTTACCTTGTCACAGTTACATTTTCTTGATTTTTCAAAGTTCATTTCGGTTTTCTTTCATTGAAATGCAAGAGTTGGAATATTTCAGTAGTGTTTTGTCGTGGTTTACCTTGTCACAGTTACATTCGCTTGATTTTTCAAAGTTCATTTTGGATTTCTTTAGTTGAAATGCAAGAGTTGGAATATTTCAGAAGCGTTTTGTCGTGGTTTACCTTGTCGCAGTTATATTCCCTTTATTTTTCAAAGTTCATTTTGGATTTCTTTCATTGAAATGCAAGAGTTTGAATATTTCACTAGTTTTTTGTTGTGGTTTACCTTGTCACACTTACATTTTCTTGATTTTTCAAAGTTCATTTTGGATTTCTTTCATTGAAATGCAAGAGTTGTAATATTTCAGTAGTGTTTTGTCGTGGTTTACCTTATCACAGTTACATTCTCTTGATTTTTCGAAGTTCATTTTGGATTTCTCTCGTTGAAATGCAAGAGTTGAATTATTTCAGTAGTGTTTTGTCATGGTTTACCTTGTCACAGTTACATTCTCTTGATTTTTCAAAGTTCATTTTGGATTTCTTTCGTTGAAATGCAAGAGTTGGAATATTTCAGTAGTGTTTTGTCATGGTTTACCTTGTCACAGTTACATTCTCTTATTTTTCAAAGTTCATTTTGAATTTCTTTCGTTGAAATGCAAGAGTGGAATATTTCAGTAGTGTTTTGACGTGGTTTACCTTGTCAAAGTTACATTCTCTTGATTTTTCAAAGTTCATTTTGAATTTTTTCGTTGAATGCAAGAATTGGAATATTTCAGTAGTGTTTTGGTTGTGGTTTACCTTGTCACAGTTACATTTTCTTGATTTTTCAAAGTTCATTTTGAATTTCATTTCATTGAAATGCAAGAATTGGAATATTTCAATAGTGTTTTGTCGTGGTTTACCTTGTCACAGTTACATTCTCTTGATTTTTCAAAGTTCATTTTGAATTTCTTTCATTGAAATGCAAGAGTTGGATTATTTCAGTAGTGTTTTGTCGTGGTTTACCTTGTCAAAGTTACATTCTCTGTATTTTTCAAAGCTCATTTTGAATTTCTTTCGTTGAAATGCAAGTGGGAATATTTCAGTAGTGTTTTGTTATGGTTTACCTTGTCACAGTTACATTCTCTTGATTTTTCAAAGTTCTTTTTGGATTTCTTTCATTGAAATGCAAGAGTTGGAATATTTCACTAGTGTTTTCTCGTGGTTCACCTTACCACACTTACATTCTCTTGATTTTTCAAAGTTCATTGTGGATTTCTTTCGTAGAAATATGTTTTTTTTGTGCTTTACCCTGACACAGTTACATTTTCTTGATTTTTGTTAGGTTAGGTTAGGCTAGATCAAGTTAGGTTAGGTTAGGTTAAGTTAGGTTAGGTTAGCCTACGTACGCGCGCGTACGTAGGCTAACCTAACCTAACTTAACCTAACCTAACTTGATCTAGCCTAACCTAACCTAACCTAACAAAAATCAAGAAAATGTAACTGTGTCAAGGTAAAGCACAAAAAAACATATTTCAACGAAAGAAATTCAAAATGAACTTTGAAAAATCAAGAGAGTGTAACTTTGACAAGGTAAACCATGACAAAACACTACTGAAATATTCCAACTCTTGCATTTCAACGAAAGAAATCCAAAATGAACTTTGAAAAATCAAGAGAATGTAACTGTGACAAGGTAAACCACGACAAAACACTACTGAAATAATTCAACTCTTGCATTTCAACGAGATAAATCCAAAATGAACTTTGAAAAATCAAGAGAATGTAACTGTGACAAGGTAAACCACGACAAAACACTACTGAAATATTCCAACTCTTGCATTTCAATGAAAGAAATCCAAAATGAACTTTGAAAAATCAAGAAAATGTAAGTGTGACAAGGTAAACCACAACAAAACACTACTGAAATATTCCGACTCTTGCATTTCAATGAAAGAAATTCAAAATGGACTTTGAAAAATCTAGAGAATGTAAGTGTGACAAGGTAAACCACGACAAAACACTACTGAAATCTTCCAACTCTTGCATTTCAATGAAAGAAATCCAAAATGAACTTTGAAAAATCATGAGAATGTAAGTGTGACAAGGTAAACCACAACAAAACACTACTAAAATATTCCAACTCTTGCATTTCAATGAAAGAAATCCAAAATGAACTTTGAAAAATCAAGGGAATGTAACTGTGACATGGTAAACCATGACAAAACACTACTGAAATAATCCCAATCTTGCATTTCAATCAAAGAAATTCAAAATGAACTTTGAAAAATCATAAGAATGTAATGTGATAAGGTAAACCACAACAAAACACTACTAAAATATTCCAACTCTTGCATTTCAGTGAAAGAAATCCAAAATGAACTTTGAAAAATCAAGGAAATGTAACTGTGACAAGGTAAACCACGACAAAACGCTACTGAAATATTCCAACTCTTGCATTTCAACGAAAGAAATCCAAAATGAACTTTGAAAAATCAAGAGAATGTAACTGTGACAAGGTAAACCACGACAAAACACTACTGAAATATTCCAACTCTTGCATTTCAACGAAAGAAATTCAAAACTAACTTTGAAAAATCATGAAAATGTAACTCTGACAAGGTAAACCACGACAAAACACTACTGAAATATTCCAACTCTTGCATTTCAATAAAATATATTCAAAATTAACTTTGAAAAATCAAGAGAATGTAACTGTGATAAGGTAAACCACAACAAAACACTACTGAAATATTCCAGCTCTTGCATTTCAACGATAGAAATTCAACCTGAATTTTGAAAAATTAAGAGAATGTAACTGTGACAAGGTAAACCATGACAAAACACTACTGAAATATTCCAACTCTTGCATTTCAACGAAATAAATCCAAAATGAACTTTGAAAAATCAAGAGAATGTAACTGTGACAAGGTAAACCATGACAAAACACTACTGAAATATTCCAACTCTAGCATTTCAATGAAAGAAATCCAAAATGAACTTTGAAAAATCAAGAAATTGTAAGTGTGACAAGGTAAACCACAATAAAACATTACTGATATATTCCAACTCTTGCATTTCAATGAAAGAAATCCAAAATGAACTTTGAAAAATCAAGAGAATGTAAGTGTGACAAGGTAAACCACGACAAAACACTACTGAAATATTCCAACTCTTGCATTTCAATGAAAGAAATCCAAAATGAACTTTGAAAAATCATAAGAATGTAAGTGTGACAAGGTAAACCACACCAAAACACTACTAAAATATTCCAACTCTTGCATTTCAACGAAAGAAATTCAAAACTAACTTTGAAAAATCATGAAAATGTAACTCTGACAAGGTAAACCACGACAAAACACTACTGAAATATTCCAACTCTTGCATTTCAATAAAAATATTCAAATGAACTTTGAAAAATCAAGAGAATGTAACTGTGATAAGGTAAACCACAACAAAACACTACTGAAATATTCCAGCTCTTGCATTTCAACGATAGAAATTCAACCTGAATTTTGAAAAATTAAGAGAATGTAACTGTGACAAGGTAAACCATGACAAAACACTACTGAAATATTCCAACTCTTGCATTTCAACGAAAGAAATCCAAAATGAACTTTGAAAAATCAAGAGAATGTAACTGTGACAAGGTAAACCACGACAAAACACTACTGAAATATTCCAACTCTAGCATTTCAATGAAAGAAATCCAAAATGATCTTTGAAAAATCAAGAAATGTGAGTGTGACAAGGTAAACCACAATAAAACATTACTGATATATTCCAACTCTTGCATTTCAATGAAAGAAATCCAAAATGAACTTTGAAAAATCAAGAGAATGTAAGTGTGACAAGGTAAACCACGACAAAACACTACTGAAATATTCCAACTCTTGCATTTCAATGAAAGAAATCCAAAATGAACTTTGAAAAATCATGAGAATGTAAGTGTGACAAGGTAAACCACACCAAAACACTACTAAAATATTCCAACTCTTGCATTTCAATGAAAGAAATCCAAAATGAACTTTGAAAAATCAAGGGAATGTAACTGTGACATGGTAAACCACGACAAAACACTACTGAAATAATCCCACTCTTTCATTTCAATGAAAGAAATTCAAAATGAACTTTGAAAAATCAAGAGAATATAACTGTGACAAGGTAAACCACGACAAAACGCTTCTGAAATATTCCAACTCTTGCATTTCAACTAAAGAAATCCAAAATGAACTTTGAAAAATCAAGCGAATGTAACTGCGACAAGGTAAACCACGACAAAACACTACTGAAATATTCCAACTCTTGCATTTCAATGAAAGAAAACCGAAATGAACTTTGAAAAATCAAGAAAATGTAACTGTGACAAGGTAAACCACAACAAAACACTAGTGAAATATTCCAACTCTTGCATTTCAACGAAAGAAATTGAAAATGAACTTTGAAAAATCAAGAGAATGTAACTGTGACAAGGTAAACCACAACAAAACACTACTGATATATTCCAACTCTTGCATTTCAACGATAGAAATTCAAAAGAAACTTTGAAAAATCAAGGGAATGTAACTGTGACAAGGTAAACCATGAAAAAGCACAACTGAAATATTCCAACTCTTGCATTTCAACGAAGGAAATCCAAAAGGAACATTGAAAAATCAAGGGAATGTAACTGTGACATGGTAAACCACGACAAAACACTACTGAAATAATTCCACTCTTGCATTTCAATAAAAGAAATTCAAATGAACTTTGAAAAATCAAGAAATGTAACTGTGATAAGGTAAACCACAACAAAACACTACTGAAATATTCCAGCTCTTGCATTTCAACCATAGAAATTCAAAATGAATTTGAAAAATCAAGAGAATGTAACTGTGACAAGGTAAACCACGACAAAACACTACTGAAATATTCCAACTCTTGCATTTCAATGAAAGAAATTCAAAATGAACTTTGAAAAATCAAGAAAATGTAACTGTGACAGGGTAAACCACAACCAAACACTACTGAAATATTCCAACTCTTGCATTTCAACGAAAGAAATTCAAAATGAACTTTGAAAAATCAAGAGAATGTAACTGTGACAAGGTAAACCACGACAAAACGCTACTGAAATATTCCAACTCTTGCATTTCAATGAAAGAAACTCAAAATGAACTTTGAAAAATCAAGGGAATGTAACTGTGACATAGTAAACCACGACAAAACACTACTGAAATAATCCCACTCTTGCATTTCAATGAAAGAAATTCAAAATGAAGTTTGAAAAATCAAGAAAATGTAACTGTGATAAGGTAAACCACAACCAAACACTACTGAAATATTCCAACTCTTGCATTTCAACGAAAGAAATCCAAAATGAACTTTGAAAAATCAAGAGAATGTAACTTTGACAAGGTAAACCACGACAAAACACTACTAAAATATTCC
>JAPEVW010001125.1:0-11907 GCA_027921565.1 Artemia sinica | reverse complement strand
GAAAAGTCAAGAGAATATAACTGTGACAAGGTAAACCACGACAAAACGCTTCTGAAATATTCCAACTCTTACATTTCAACTAAAGAAATCCAAAATGAACTTTGAAAAATCAAGCGAATGTAACTGTGACAAGGTAAACCACGACAAAACACTACTGAAATATTCCAACTCTTGCATTTCAATGAAAGAAAACCGAAATGAACTTTGAAAAATCAAGAAAATGTAACTTTGACAAGGTAAACCACGAAAAAACACTACTGAAATAATCCAACCCTTGCATTTCAATGAAAGAAATTCAAAATGAACTTTGAAAAATCAAGAGAATGTAACTGTGACAAGGTAAACCATGACAAAACACTACTGAAATATTCCAACTCTTGCATTTCAACGAAAGAAATCCAAAATGAACTTTGAAAAATCAAGAGAATGTAACTGTGACAAGGTAAACCACGACAAAACACTACTGAAATATTCCAACTCTTGCATTTCAATGAAAGAAATCCAAAATGAACTTTGAAAAATCAAGAAAATGTAAGTGTGAAAAGGTAAACCACAACAAAACACTACTGAAATATTCCAACTCTTGCATTTCAATGAAAGAAATTCAAAATGGACTTTGAAAAATCTAGAGAATGTAAGTGTGACAAGGTAAACCACGACAAAACACTACTGAAATATTCCAACTCTTGCATTTCAATGAAAGAAATCCAAAATGAACTTTGGAAAATCATGAGAATGTAAGTGTGACAAGGTAAACCACAACAAAACACTACTAAAATATTCCAACTCTTGCATTTCAATGAAAGAAATCCAAAATGAACTTTGAAAAATCAAGAGAATGTAACTGTGACAAGGTAAACCACGCCAAAACACTACTGAAATATTCCAACTCTTGCATTTCAACGAAAGAAAACCGAACTGAACTTTGAAAAATCAAGAAAATGTAACTCTTACAAGGTAAACCACCACAAAACACTACTGAAATATTCCAACTCTTGCATTTCAATAAAAGAAATTCAAATGAACGGGGTAGGGGGATCGGGGCCCTTTGGGGTCGGGGTAGAGGACCTCACAACACTGTTCAAATACAACTTGTGTATTATAACGACCATATTCAAAACCTCTTCTAAAAACATCTTCTAAAATCATCTTTTAAAATGTCTCTAACTGTTTCGCCGAAATAATTCCCTAAAATGTCTAAAACGCTTTCGCCCAAATAATCCCTAAACGTAATTTCAGTGAGTTCCTTTTGTTTTTGACATCTCTGTGCTTTCACATTTGAAATTACTGGGAAACCCTTTCGCGCGCTAATCACTTCATCGCTAAGATCAAAACATTCGCCCGGAAACAATTCTCTTGGTAGAACTCCAAAGATATTAATAGACATTCGCTCGGAAACAATTCTCTTTGGAAACAACAAATTAATTCCCCTTTCGTGAATCAATATTTCCCCTTAGAAACCACAAATTAATTCCCCTTTCGTGTCAAATCAATCAATCATGACATCATCTGTCACGTGTGATCTAAACTTTGCCCCGGAAACAATTCTGGTCGAACTCCAAAGATATTTATAAACTTCCGGAAACAATTCTACTTGGAAACAATAAATTAACCACGTGTTTCCAACCTTGGAAAAAGAGGTCATTGACACACTTTGGTTACGCAATCATTCTCCCTGGGGATTCCATGTCCAAATATGGTGTACTGATAGGAGATACATTCTTTTGATAACCGAATTTTGAACTGTCACGAGTATAAGATAGCCTTCTACTCCTTTTCCTGCAACTCTATCTCGGTTTAGCACATTCTCAAAATGTTCTGCCCATCTCTCTTTAACTCTTTCCTTATCACTAATTGTGGCCCCGTTCCTATCTTTAACTAGGACAAGTCCGGATTGACTACTCCCTCTCAATTTATTAATATGCCTGTACAATATTTTACTATTATGCTGTCTAGCTGCATCCTCCAGATCCTTGGCAATTTTATCCAAGGCCTCCAGTTCGCACCTCCTTAGTTCATATTTTAATGCTTTTTCCACTTCCTTTACATTCCTTTTGTTTTCATAACTGTTGTACACGCCCCTTCTCCTCTGTATTAAACAAAAAGTTTTTTCACTAATATTCCTAGCTGCAGTCCTAACTTTCTTCCCTAAGGCACCATCAGCAACTTCACAAATTGTTTTTCTAAAATTATTCCAACCATCTTCCACATTGTCAAATTTCAAACTCTTAAGAGTTTACTCGTCCTGGAGTCTAACTTTTAAGAGTTTTTTCATCCTGGAATCTACCGACATCATAACTTCACGCGAGGTAAATACCCTTTTTCATACCCTTTTTCAAAGGTAAATTTCAGCTTTAAATTAACCCTAGACAGTAGACACTACTAGATGGTGATCTTTACTTTTAACATCAATAACAGCACTCATATATACCCTAGTATCCTGCCAGTCTTCGGTTTACTATAACATAATCAATAAGGTTTCCTGTCTTACCATCACGTGAATACCATGTTAACTTACGGACCATTTTGTGACCAAACACCGTTGGCCTATTGGTTATAACTAGATGGTTATAACTACTAAATCGTAAAAGTCTGTAGCCATTACAGTTTTCTTTTTCTACACCAAATTTACCTAGACTAGGATACCATCTATTCCTATTTCTACCCACCTGGGCGTTAAAATCTCCTTGTAAAAATATCATATTTCTACTTAAGACCCTGTCTATTTGCTCCTGTAACTGTAAGTAAAATTCATCTGAGTCACTAGTATCTCCGTCAGTCGAATCAACAGGGGCATATATCACTATAACTGATACCCTGGACTTTTTAGTCATAAAATGAAGAATTAGTACTGTATTATTATTACCTTCCCAGCCTAAACAAGACTTAGCAGCTTCTTTATTCATCATTAGCCCCACTTTCTGTCTATGTACCTCATCCTTCCTGCCTGAGTAAACAAATTCTATTTCACCTAATTTCATGCTTCCTACCCCTGGGATATGAGTTTCTGAAACTCCTAATAAGTCCAGTTCGAATCGTCTGAAGTAGTCAGTCAAAATGTAGATACGACAGTCATTTTTAACATCCTAACATTCTAAGTTCCGCTTTTCATGTTCTCTAAAACATTCAATTTGATACATCATTCAATTCTTTTATCTGAATTAAACCCTTTACAAATTCATTCCAGAAATTTGGAAAACCTTGGTATTTCCAAATTCAGGAAGTTGAAACACCTAGGTAAGGTTTAATTTTTGTCTTGCTCGGGATTCTAGGTCTACGCTAAGATTGGGGTCTGGGAATCTCAGTGTTCGAAGTCAAAGCTCCGATATAAATTGCTTTAACAACGCTATACGTCTTGCTAGAACAACATTAAGCAATGAACTGTTCCCTCCAACCAATAAGTAAGGGTAAGTACATATGATAAAATTTGTACTGGATTTGGGGCAAAAAATTTATTTGGCTTATTTTTTTGTTTGCTTTTCAAAGGCTCCTGCTTATTTTTTTATCCACAAAGTGGCAACACTGTTTACACATTAGGAGTAGATGTACAAAATCTCATGTGCAAAAAATCGTAGTGTTCCTCAACAAACTAAATTTCATGGTGTACCCAGGTAAAAGGGATTGCAAAGGGGCTTCCCTCCTTTTTCGTTTTATCAAATAAATATGTTAATCTATTGCTATTGGAACGAGGAGGAAGTGGCACAGCCAGGAAAATTTGTTCAAATAAATATGTTTATCTATTGCTATTGGAACAAGGAGGAAGTGGCACAGCCAGGAAAATTTTTTCAAATAAATATGTTTATCTATTGCTATTGGAACAAGGAGGGAGGGGCGCAGCCAAGAAAATTTGTTCAAATAAATATGTGTATCTATTGCTATTGGAACAAGGAGGGAGGGGCGCAGCCAGGAAAATTTTTTCAAATAAATATGTTCATCTATTGCTATTGGAACAAGGAGGGAGGGGCGCAGCCAGGAAAATTTTTTCAAATAAATATGTTTATCTATTGCTATTGGAACGAGGAGGAAGTGGCACAGCCAGGAAAATTTGTTCAAATAAATATGTTTATCTATTGCTATTGGAACAAGGAGGGAGTTGCACAGCCAGGAAAATTTGTTCAAATAAATATGTTTATCTATTGCTATTGGAACATGGAGGGAGTGGCACAGCCAAGAAATTTTTTTCAAATAAATATATTTACCTATTGCTATTGGAACAAGGAGGGAGGGGCGCAGCAAGGAAAATGTGTTCAAATAAATATGTGTATCTATTTCTATTGGAACAAGGAGGGAGGGGCGCAGCCAGGAAAATTTGTTCAAATAAATATGTTTATCTATTGCTATTCGAACAGGGAGGGAGGGGCGCAGCCAGGAAAATTTGTTCAAATAAATATGTTTATCTATTGCTATTGGAACAAGGAGGGAGTGGCGCAGCCAGAAAAAAATTTGTAAATTTTCAGTTTTCTCGATCGATTTGCTAGCTGAAAGATGAACATATTAAGCTACCTTTGCAAATAAACCCCAGCCCCTTACCTAATGGGGCCGGATGCAGCCCTAGCATATATACAAATCTTTACTGTTTTTCCTTTCAGATTAGGTTATTTGGCATTATGAAACATCTGTTGATGAGGAATGACCTGAAAAAAAAAAAATACAAACCAAACCAGCGAAGTTTTTTTATATAGCCCTTGGCTATATCTGGTCTCAATATGGGGTGGGGCTGGGCCTATTAGAGAAAGTACATTTAGTATATTTGGAACACGCTTTAAAAGACGCATCCCCTTGCATGTTCATCCTTTAGCTAGCGAATTAATCGAAAAAACGTAAAAGTTAATAAAAAGTTGGAATCTAAAAAATGTATGAAAGTGGCCTATGTACTCTTGAAGATATTATGGTTAATTTAAGGATAAGTTTAACTCTCTTACTTAATTATACCGTTAGCTGATGCATTTGACGCACTCCATGCTCCTTTTCGAATCTTTCCCATTCCTTGAAATCTAAGAAATTGTAAAAAAGTACCCTCTGTACTCTTGAAAATATTGTGGCTAATTGAATTTTTTTTTTTTTTACTTTTACGACTCGCGGTTGATGAATTGGAGCCGCTTCAAATTGTTAGATTTAATTTTATTTAAAGCATTGAAGATAATTTGCTCCTAGTATTTGCGTATAGATGTGACTCATCAAGCCAGCCCTGTCAAAGAATGCAGAGGCTAAACAGTTTAGCTTCAAGAATAACTACATAACAAAACTCAATGCCATCCACTTGCCGACTGGACCGACAGTGTCACGTGTCCAGATAAGGGTGAACATGGCACAGCCTTAGTGTCTAATGAAACTCGGTCGGGGGGGGGGGGGCGGGGGGCGTCCAATTACAGAAATCACCTACACCAGAAGACGGGTGTAATCGTAGTAGAAGTGTGCTAAGCGGGAAGGCATCATAACATCCAACTGTCAGGAGCACTAACGTCATTTCGTCCACAAAATCCGTCATAACATCGACAAAAAAATCCCTCAGAACCACCAACCGTCACAACACCCAAAATTTTAAATTTTTTTGGGGTTTAAGGGGAAAAGGTACCTAGGTTAGGTTACGTATTTAATGTATGCTATGCTTTACCCCCACCCCCCTGATGTGCAAATATATAGCTGAAATTTGTTTCTAAACTATTATATACTTGTTACTATTACACAAACTTATAAATTCTTTGGATGTTTATGTTGTTGGTGCTTGTGACGGTTGTTTGAAATGGTAGCATTCCGTCCCAATCATGACGGAAATAGTGCCAAGCGTAACGGAAACTTTGTGGCACACATGACGTTCAGATATACACAAGAAGTGGGCGCCCCTAATGAAACCGAAATGAGGTATTGGGGCTTGTGAACTGTATGAGTAAAGGATATCTCTCCCAGAATATACGGCGCAGGGGCAAATCCAGTTTACGAAGAAGTTGTAGACAACGCAGCACTCCAAGTTGATCCAACAACATTAATATTTTATTTTTAATCCGCTATAAAAAAAAGAAAGCGGTGTAACAAAAAGAAAGGAAACCAACACTTCAAACTAGGACAAAATACACCAAACTAGCAAGGGCATTGTATGAGGGTGAGTACTCATAGATACCGTAGGGTAGTTTTTCAGAAAGCTCAGTAAGTTTTAAACCCATTTCGGTCATCGAACTAAAATTATTGAACTTCCATGAATTATCTTGTCTCTTGGCTAGGGATAACTCGAATTGGAGGTGAGAGCTAACTGCCTTATGTACCACCAGGCACAGAAGGGGCTAAATCTACCTCAGTCACCAAGATAGTATCCAAACTGTGTTCCTTGGAGGAGGAGTTAGGTTGTTGTTGAAAAGATATTTCCACAACACAATGATTCAGGCAACCGGTCTCGCTTGAGGGATTTATTATTTTCTGTTGTTTGAAACAGACTCGGAAATAGGTCCCAATGGCTTGAACTTTTATGGTAAGATCAAACATACTGGCAAGGCGTCCCACCTTAAAGAATGCTTGCTTCACCTGGAAGAAACATTAATGCTTACCGTTTTCTAAGCAGAAAAAAATAGCTGATGGTTTTTCGGTCCAGTTTTTACATTAGTGAGACCGCTTCTTTCTTAGAGATCAAATAAAAAATAAAATATCATATCAAAGCAAAGAGCGACATGAAAACTTGAAACGTACATAAATTATCATATATATATATATATATATATATATATATATATATATATATATATATATATATATAGATATATATTATATATATATATATATAATATATATATATATATATATATATATATATATATATATATATATATATATATATATATATATATATATATATATATATATATATTATATATATTATATATATATATATATATTTAGAGCGCAGCAGATACAGCCATTTTTTTACAATAGTGCGAGACTTTTATTTACCAATAATCTTTCAAGAAATTTAAACGGAGATTTTATCATTTAAGTAAACACAAATAAGCTCTTTCGTTCTCAAAGGAGTGTGAGATAAGAGAGTTGCCCCTTTTTTTCGACGTAATACGTGTATATATGGGAAATGTGACCAATCAAGGGTGCTTGTCTATTATATAAAACACACTCGAGAAGTGAAGTTTGGTTAATGCTAATGACATCAAACAAAATGTGAAAATATAATAGTTTAGAAACAAATTTGGGCTATATTTTTGCACATGGGGGTGGGGGGATAAAGTATAGCATATATTAAATACGTTACCTAACCTAACCAAAATACCAACTAAATACTTAAATAAAATATAGCTACAATTTATTTTTCAACCCAGCCAAAGCTAATTCTCTGGTATAAAGAAGTTGCTTGAACAGTTTCTTGTGTTATTTTCGCATCATACGCGATCGAAATTCTCGAGAGTGTTTTATATAATAGACAAGTACCTAATCAAGTATATAACTATAAATTGAATATCATTTCTTTTGCAATTAGAAGAAGAGAAAGGTTTTTCCACCTTCATTAGAAGTTCAATTTACATTTAGGCTAGCGAATGAACCGTAAACTACTTGCGGATCGGAATTTATTATTTTGTTCTGTGTAAATATATTAGCTTTAATTTTAATGTTTTAGTATTTCTGCTGATGACGATCGCTGTACATGTGATCGAAAAATACAGACTTTTGCATCTATTTTCACTGTCTAATAATTCAACTTAACCCCATTTGAACGTTTATTGTTTGCCCCATTTTATGGCATTGCTCTAGCATAAGAGCATTCATTCTTGAGCCACTTTAGGGGAAATAGTGGGATATTAAGGGAACAATAGCCCTTCATATATGGGATAATTTGTGTCCGTTTTAAATTTTAGTGCCGCTCTTTCTCTCAATTGAAAAAGAATTTGATTGCTTAATTTGATTTCTATTCATTTTAATATCAGGTTCAGGGTGACCACCTCCCTCTACAACCCGCTCTTTCTGCTAAAATTAAACTAGTGTATAATAATAATAATGTATTTTTAACCCACATCATATATAGAAATGATAATTGTTGAGTATAACGAAAAAGTAGATAATGCACTACATACATGAGTACATAAAACTTAAAAACTACACGAGAGCAGAGTAACCAAAAAGAAAAGAAGAAAAACATTCAAGATACAAAACACGAGCCAAGACTTAATATAGCGGACCAGGACTTAATGGAGCATCATTTAGTAATTTAGAACTTCATATTTGAAATGTTTGAATATTATCTGTTCATGAATATAACGAATTTAAATTACCATTGTGAAAAAAAACTTCAACAACACTTCAAAAAAAAAAAAAAAAAAAAAAAAAAAAAAAAAAAAAAAAAAAAAAAAAAAAAAAAAAAAAAAACTACAGCAAACGAGTAAGGCCACTGTGGGCTGGCAGATACTTATATGATGCTTCGAGAATAAGGGTTCATTAACTTGTCTTTGCTTCAAGAGCTAAGAAATATATTTACGCTTAGTTCTATTTTTTATAACGCTTCGATATCTAAAAACGGATATTTACGATTAAAACACCGTTTCCCGCAATAAGAGGGGAGATGTTACTCCTCTCAGCTCAGCATCCACATTGCACGCTCAGTCCAGATAGATTCCTTCAAATGCAGGAAGCTTAGGCGCTCATCAAGAGTCAATTTTTTTTTGAAAGGGGATACTTGAAAGGGGTAAGGAATCCTGTGTTGAATGTAACTGAATATTTGTGGACTTGAAAAACATTCTATTCTTGCACGGTTAAACTAATCCCTGTGAGAGGGAAGAGTTTAAATCATCCCGTTCAATATTTAGCTGAAAGACCTCTCATTAGACGTTTGAAAATGTGGGAATATATGCAGCTTTAGATGCCCCTTACCTCGTTAAAAGACCTAGTGACCCATACCTGGTACACATCTATGCAATGCTCTCTACCCGTTAATATTATGGAACAAATATTCTATGATAGCCGTTCATTTTGTATGGATTGCATTTAATTTTAGGAACAGATACGCCACCGCCCGTTATCATGTCCTCTGAAATGGGAAGTTTTATAAAATTAGTTTGTGGATACTTCTAAACAGATGGGTATGTCAGAACTGTCGCCCAATAGCATTTTTGCTAAGATCGTTGATTAATGGTACAAAATGGCATAAATTGGACTTTTCTGTCATGTGGTCTTCTGTTGCTCTAAGAACGATCCAACAGCGTTTTTTTAATGAGCCCTCTCCCGACATTCTACGACCACTCATTCGTTGTGATGGAAATAAAAAAAATAAACACGCCGTTTTGACCAACATTCTCTTGTCAAGACAGCAGAGTCGTAAGACATTTTGTATTTCTGTAGATAAGAGCTTGTACCTACCGCGGCTCTCGGACACATTCAATCTCGTTGTGTAAACGGTATCGAAGTTCCAACCCTTCATTTCCTTTTTTCTAAAACTATGCAACGTCTCTTATAATAGCGTTTGAAAGGTAAATTTAAATTAATGAATTTCGCTTATCTAGAGTAATTATAAAATATAGATTTTTTAAACGTACATCTACTGACCTAGACCTGTCTTTTCCTATATATCAGGAGGGTTTAGGGGATTTTTCATCCCCCCCCCCGCCCAACCCTCAGTCTATACACTTAAGCTTAGCGCTGCATAAGAAAGCTTTGAAAGTGAAACTATTCCTTAAGAAGGTGCGTCTTTAATACGATATAGTTAGCGAAGGGGGGGGGTCGAAATATCGAAAGGATCTTCCATATTGTAGAGTTCGTAACAGATCGTACTAGTCAAAGCATCTTGACCCTAGTCGGGTCAAAATTTTGTTTTGCAAGAGCTTCGCCACGGGATTCTTGAACAGGCTGAATCTGATTTTCACCAAGATAATCCCCTCATTTTGGAAATGTTTTCCCTTTTTTCTAAGATTATGCGAATATTTGTATGGTCATAGCTTTTGAAGGATACCTTAAAGTGTGTATATTCGATGTCGCCATAAAAAGCACATTCTTTTGATGTAGCCTACCTTGTGTTCTAAGAATCTTGTTTTTTAGAGTTTCGGCTACCGTTGGCACGGGCCGGCTGTCTGTTTACAGTTCTTAATTACCACAAACTGTTTTGAAAACATAAAATTAACAAAACAACAAGATGCAACGCGGCCTGTTGCTTACCACCCAGGGATGTTAGAACTCATATCTGCAGTGCGGTGAAAAACATGTCACTCCGATGTATCCTATTGTTTGACACATTATGCATCTATTATACATTCTGTATATGATTTCATACCTTCCCCCCTCCCCGTATAGCCAATGTTCTTTTAGCCAATGTTCTTTAATTTCACTACCTGACCTATAGCCAATGTTCTTTTAGCTCCGATCCACATCTTTAATCGAGGGTTGCCCACTCCACACCACCTGGTATACATCTCGAAGCGCCACTCAGTCCACCGTGACACACCTCCACAGTTGTGCCAATTCAAAAAGTTTTAGGGGGTGGGGGGATGTATTTTACTAATTTAGGGTGACGGCGGGGGGTAATTTTGTTTATTTTCGAATTTTAAGTAGAAATGCCAAAGAAAAGATATTTTTCCAAATGTAATGGGGAGGAATCTTGGCGGGAAATGTCCCTTCATCCAATTAGTGCCATTGCACCTCCGCATGATCTTTTGACACCAAGCTTGACACACATCGCCCCAAACTTTTGCCACGCGTGGTTTGCGCCACCTGTTGTAAACGATTTTTGAAAGCGAGCGACTCCTTGAATTATATTTTGGTAACAATCAATACCTTGGTAAGAATTAATTTGGACTTTTTTATGCCAAGATGAGCTGACAATACTGGTTAGCCTTCTAATGAATTAAGAGTGCTAAGTAACTCAATAATACTTCCGGTTAAAGAAACAAATGTTTTTCAGTAAGTTAGAGACCGAATTTTGCTCCACACGTTACAGTCAGCATTTCGTCAAACAGTATCTTCATGGGTGGTCTCATTCCATCACGAAATTCCTGATCGAAATCTGCCCAGTCACTTTAAGCTAATTCTTTTCAAAAATGTTTGCAAGTAATTCCATTTTTTTTCTATTACATGATCTTTAGGTCAAATCGACTAGTTAATTCCAGTTATAATTTACTTCGAGTCCAGTACCTACTAATATACACTTTTTGATTTTTCATTTTTACAATCAAAATCGTGACTAAATAGGGCAAAGTTGGCCACAACTTTTTTTACCAGGTGGGGGAGGGGGCAAATAATTCCCCGTGTGGACTATAGGTTTGAAAAAATGTTATTTTCAAGAAAAATGCAACAGTTCCACCGAATACTACACAATCCAGGACTTTCTATCTTCCAGATAGAGAGGGGCGGGGGGGGGGGGGGGCTGGATGCCCTATCTTCCCGGTGGCACACAATCAAACCACAAAAGCAGGATGTTCTCTTAGGACCAGAAAATAGAGACTAATTTATAAGGTTCTCTAGTCATTCACCGGCCAATATATCGATAACTTTTAGTAAATTAATTAAAAAAACTTTTTCCACAAATCAGTTTTTCAAAGAAAAGTAAAGAACTCCATTAAACCAAAAATGAGCAAAAATCAATCAAATAATCTACCAAGCGTAAGAGTACCACAGATCAGCATCGATAAATAAATGAAACCCAAACGAACAGAAATTACAATAAATAACCAAGTCAAACTCAAACCGAGCGGAAATTAACATGAGTAGGGCTCAAAACCCCTATGCCTTCCCAAGGCCAGAACATAATTTGCACTTTACTGAAAAAATACAAATATTTTTACTTTTATAACTTTAATAAATCAAATAATATTAACATTTTGATTAATAAATATCAGTATATGCATATTAAACTGACAATGGACATTCATTTGTTTTGTTTTCAGTCAAGTGCAAATTATGTTCTGACCTTGGGGAGGCACAGGTGTTTTG
>JAPEVW010001122.1:0-12000 GCA_027921565.1 Artemia sinica | reverse complement strand
GAATTTCTTTCGTTGAAATGCAGGAGTTGGAATATTTCAGTAGTGTTTTGTTGCGGTTTACCTTGTCACAGTTACATTCTCTTAATTTTTCAAAGTTCATTTTGAATTTCTTTTGATGAAATGAAAGAGTTGGAATATTTCAATAGTGTTTTGTCATGGTTTACCTTGTCATACTTACATTCTCTCAGTTTTTCAAAGTTCATTTTGGTTTTATTTCGGTGAAATGCAAGAGTTAGAATATTTCAGTAGTGTTTTGATGTGGTTTTACCTTGTCACAGTTACATTCTCTTGATTTTTCAAAGTTCATTTTGGTTTTTATTTTGGTGAAATGCAAGAGTTGGAATATTTCAGTAGTGTTTTGTTGTGGTTTACCTTGTCACACTTACATTCTCTTAATTTTTCAAAGTTCATTTTGGATTTCTTTCGATGAAATGCCAGAGTTGGAATATTTCAATAGTGTTTTGTCGTGGTTTACCTAGTCACAGTTACATTCTCTTAATTTTTCAAAGTTCATTTTGGATTTCATTCGTTGAAATGCAAGAGTTGGAATATTTCAGTAGTGTTCTGTTGTGGTTCACCTTATCACAGTTACATTTTCTTGATTTTTCAAAGTTCATTTTGAATTTCTTTCGTTGAAATGCAAGAGTTGGAATATTTCAGTAGTGTTTTGTCATGGTTTACCTTGTCACAGTTCCATTCTCTTGATTTTTCAAAGTTCATTTTGAATTTCTTTCATTGAAATGCAAGAGTTGGAATAATATTTCAGTAGTGTTTTGTTGTGGTTTACCTTGTCACAGTTACATTCTCTTAGTTTTCAAAGTTCATTTTGGATTTCTTTCATTGAAATGCAAGAGTTGGAATATTTCAGTAGTGTTTCGTCATGGTTTACCTTGTCACAGTTACATTCTCTTAGTTTTCAAAGTTCATTTTGGATTTCTTTCATTGAAATGCAAGAGTTGGAATATTTCAGTAGTGTTTTGTCGTGGTTTACCTTGTCACAGTTACATTTTCTTGATTTTTCAAAGTTCATTTTGAATTTCCTTCGTTGAAATGCAAGAGTTGGAATATTTCAGTAGTGTTTTGTCATGGTTTACCTTGTCACAGTTACATTCTCTTGATTTTTCAAAGTTCATTTTGAATCTTTCTTTCATTGAAATGCAAGAGTTGGAATATTTTTCACTAGTAGTGTTTTTTTATGGTTTACAGTAGTGTTTTGTTGTGGTTTACCTTGTCACAGTTACATTCTCTTAGTTTTCAAAGTTCATTTTGGATTTCTTTCATTGAAATGCAAGAGTTGGAATATTTCAGTAGTGTTTCGTCATGGTTTACCTTGTCACAGTTACATTCTCTTAATTTTTTCAAAGTTCATTTTCAATTTCTTTTCGTTGAAATGCAAGAGTTGGAATATTTCAGTAGTGTTTTGTCATGGTTACCTTTACACAGATACATTCTCTTGATTTTTCAAAGTTCATTTTGAATTTCATTCGTTGAAATGCAAGAGTTGGAATATTTCAGTAGTGTTTTGTCGTGGTTTTACCTTGTCACAGTTACATTCTCTTGATTTTTTTCCAAAGTTCATTTTGGATTTCTTTCGTGAAATGCAAGAGTTGGAAAATTTTAGTAGTGTTTTGCCGTGGTTACTTTGTCAAAGTTACATTCTCTTAATTTTTCAAAGTTCATTTTGGATTTCTTTCGTTGAAATGCAAGAGTTTGGAATATTTCAGTAGTGTTTTGTCGTGGTTTACTTTGTCACAGTTACATTCTCTTGATTTTTCAAAGTTCATTGTGGAGTTCTTTCGTTGAAATATGTTTTGTTGTGCTTTACCTTGACACAGGTACGTTTTTCTTGATTTTTGTTAGGTTAGGTTAGGCTAGATCATTAGGTTAGGCTAGATTAAGAGAATGTAACTGTGACAAGGTAAACCACAACAAACCACTACTGAAATATTCCAACTCTTGCATTCCAATGAAAGAAATTCAAAATGAACTTTGAAAAATCAAGAGAATGTAACTCTGACAAGGTAAACCATGAAAAAACACTACTGAAATATTCCAACTCTTGCATTTCAACGAAAGAAATTCAAAATGAACTTTGAAAAAATAAAGAAAAATTTAACTGTGATAAGGTGAACCACAACAGAACACTACTGAAATATTCCAACTCTTGCATTTCAACGAATGAAATCCAAAATGACTTTGAAAAATTAAGAGAATGTAACTGTGACTAGGTAAACCACGACAAAACACTATTGAAATATTCCAACTCTTGCATTTCATCGAAAGAAATCCATGAACTTTGAAAATTAAGAGAATGTAAATGTGACAAGGTAAAACCACAACAAAACACTACTAAAATATTCCAACTCTTGCATTTCACCGAAATAAAACCAAAATGAACTTTGAAAAATCAAGAGAATGTAACTGTGACAAGGTAAACCACATCAAAACACTACTGAAATATTCCAACTCTTGCATTTCACCGAAATAAAACCAAAATGAACTTTGAAAAATTAAGAGAATGTAAGTGTGACAAGGTAAACCATGATAAAACACTATTGAAATATTCCAACTCTTTCATTTCATCGAAAGAAATTCAAAATGAACTTTGAAAAATTAAGAGAATGTAACTATGACAAGGTAAACCACGACAAAACACTACTGAAATATTCCAACTCTTGCATTTCAATGATAGAAATTCGAAATGAACTTTTTAAAATTAAGAGAATGTAACTGTGACAAGGTAAATCACAACAAAACACTACTGAAATATTCCAACTCCTGCATTTCAACGAAAGAAATTAAAAATGAACTTTGAAAAATCAAGAGAATGTAACTGTGACAAGGTAAACCATATCAAAACACTACTGAAATATTCCAACTCTTGCATTTCACCCGAAAGAAATTCAAAATGAACTTTGAAAAATCAAGAAAATGTAACTGTGACAAGGTAAACCACAACAAAACACTAGTGAAATATTTCAACTCTTGCATTTCAACGATAGAAATTCAAAATGAACTTTGAAAAATTAAGAGAATGTAGCTCTGTTAAGGTAAACCACAACAAAACACTACTGAAATATTCCAACTCTTACATTTCAACGAAAGAAATCCAAAATGAACTTTGAAAAATCAAGAGAATATAACTGTGACATGGTAAACCACGACAAAACACTACTGAAAATAATCCAACTCTTGCATTTCAATGAAAAGAATTCAAAATGAACTTTGAAAAATCAAGAGAATGTAACTGTGAGAAGGTAAACCACGACAAATCACTACTGAAATATTCCAACTCTTGCATTTCTATGATAGAAATTCAAAAATGAACTTTAAAAAATTAAGAGAATGTAACTTTGACAAGGTAAAGTACAACAAAACACTACTGAAAAAATCCAACTCTTGCATTTCAACGAAAGAAATTCAAATGAACTTTGAAAAATCAAGAGAATGTAAGTGTGACATGGTAAAACCATGACAAAACTACTGAAATATTCCAACTCTTGCATTTCAATGAAAGAAATTCAAAATGAACTTTGAAAAATCAAGAGAATGTAACTGTGACATGGTAAACCACGACAAAACACTACTGAAATAATCCAACTCTTGCATTTCAACGAAAGAAATTCAAATGAACTTAAAAAATCAAGAGAATGTAAGTGTGACATGGTAAACCATGACAAAACACTACTGAAATATTCCAACTCTTGCATTTCAATGAAAGAAATTCAAAATGAACTTTGAAAAATCAAGAGAATGTAACTGTGACAAGGTAAACCATATCAAAACACTACTGAAATATTCCAACTCTTGCATTTCAACGAAAGAAATTAAAAATGAACTTTGAAAAATCAAGAGAATGTAACTGTGACATGTAAACCACGACAAAACACTACTGAAATATTCCAACTCTTGCATTTCAACGAAAGAAATTAAAAATGAACTTTGAAAAATCAAGAGAATGTAACTGTGACAAGGTAAAGCACAACAAAACACTACTGAAATAATCCAACTCTTGCATTTCAATCAAAGAAATTCAAATGAACTTTGAAAAATCAAGAGAATGTAACTGTGACAAGGTAAACCACGACAAAACACTACTGAAATATTCAAACTCTTGCATTTCAATGAAAGAAATTCGAAATGAACTTTGAAAAATCATCAATAAAATGTATCTGTGACAGGTAAACCATGACAAAACACTACTGAAATATTCCAACTCTTGCATTTCAACGAAAGAAATTCAAAATGAACTTTGAAAAATTAATAGAATGTAACTGTGACAAGGTAAACCATGACAAAACACTACTGAATATTCCGACTCTTGCATTTCAGCGAAAGAAATCCAAAATGAACTTTGAAAAATTACGAGAATGTAACTGTGACAAGTTAAACCACAACAAAACACTATTGAAATATTCCAACTCTTGCATTTCATCGAAAGAAATCCAAAATGAACTTTGAAAAATCAAGAGAATGTAACTGTGACAAGGTAAACCACGACAAAACACTAGTGAAATAATCCAATTCTTGCATTTCAACGAAAGAAAACCAAAATGAACTTTGAAAAATCAAGAGAATGTATCTGTGACAAGGTAAACCACGACAGAACAGTACTGGAATAATCCAATTCTTGCATTTCAATGAAAGAAATTCGAAATGAACTTTGAAAAATCAATAGAATGTATCTGTGACAAGGTAAACCATGACAAAACACTACTGAAATAATCCAACTCTTGCATTTCAATGAAAGAAATTCAAAATGAACTTTGAAAAATTAATAGAATGTAACTGTGACAAGGTAAACCATGACAAAACACTACTGAAATATTCCAACTCTTGCATTTCAACGAAAGAAATTAAAATGAACTTTGAAAAATCAAGAGAATGTAACTGTGACAAGGTAAACCACAACAAAACACTACTGAAATATTCCGACTCTTGCATTTCAATGAAAGAAATTCAAATGAACTTTGAAAAATTAAGAGAATGTAACTGTGACAAGGTAAACCGCAACAAAACACTACTGAAATATTCCAAATCTTGCATTTCAATGATATAAATTAAAAATGAACCTTGAAAAATCAAGAGAATGTAACTGTGACAAGGTAAACCGCAACAAAACACTACTGAAATATTCCAACTCTTGCATTTCAATGATAGAAATTCAAAATGAACTTTGAAAAATCAAGAGAATGTATCTGTGACAAGGTAAATCGCAACAAAACACTACTGAAATATTCCAACTCTTGCATTTCAATGATAGAAATTAAAAATGAACTTTGAAACATCAAGAGAATGTAACTGTGACAAGGTAAACAATGACAGAACACTACTGAAATATTCCAACTCTTGCATTTCAATGAAAGAAATTCAAAATGAACTTTGAAAAATCAATAGAATGTAACTGTGACAAGGTAAACCATGACAAAACACTACTGAAATAATCCATCTCTTGCATTTCAATGAAAAGAAATTCAAAATGAACTTTGAAAAATCAATAGAATGTAACTGTGACAAGGTAAACCATGACAAAACACTACTGAAATATTCCAACTCTCGCATTTCAACGAAAGAAATTCAAAATTAACTTTGAAAAATCAATAGAATGTAACTGTGACAAGGTAAACCATGACAAAACACTACTGAAATAATCCATCTCTTGCATTTCAATGAAAGAAATTCAAAATGAACTTTGAAAAATCAATAGAATGTAACTGTGACAAGGTAAACCATGACAAAACACTACTGAAATATTCCAACTCTCGCATTTCAAACGAAAAATATTCAAAATGAACTTTGAAAAATCAAGAGAATGTAACTGTGACAAGGTAAACCATGACAAAACACTACTGAAATAATCCAACTCTTGCATTTCAATGAAAGAAATTCAAAATGAACTTTGAAAAATCAATAGAATGTAACTGTGACAAGGTAAACCATGACAAAACACTACTGAAATAATCAAACTCTTGCATTTCAATGAAAGAAATCCGAAATGAACTTTGAAAATCAAGAGAATGTAAGTGTGACAAGGTAAACCACGAACAAACACTACTGAAATATTCCAACTCTTGCATTTCAATGTAAGAATTCGAAATGAACTTTGAAAAATCAAGAGAATGTAAGTGTGACAAGGTAAACCACAACAAAACACTACTGAAATATTCCAACTCTTGCATTACAATGAAAGAAATTCAAAATGAACTTTGAAAAAACAAGAAAATTTAACTGTGACAAGCTAAACCACAACAAAACCACTACTGAAATATTCCAACTCTTGCATTCAAAGAAAGAAATCCAAAATGAACTTTTAAAAATCAAGAGAATGTAACTGTGACAAGGTAAACCATGTCAAAACACTACTGAAATATTCCAACTCTTGTATTTCAATGAAAGAAATTCAAAATGAACTTTGAAAAATCAAGAGAATGTAACTGTGACAAGGTAAACCACAACAAACTACTACTGAAATATTCCAACTCTTGCATTTCAATGAAAGAAATTCAAAATGAACTTTGAAAAATCAAGAGAATGTAACTGTGACAATGTAAACCACGACAAAACACCACTGAAATATTCCAACTCTTGCATTTCAACGAAAGAAATCGAAATGAACTTTTAAAAATCAAGAGAATGTAACTGTGACAAAGTAAACCATGACAAACCACTACTGAAATAATCCAACTCTTGCATTTCAATGAAAGAAATCGAAAATGAACTTTGAAAAATCAAGAGAATGTAACTGTGACAAGGTAAACCACGACAAACCACTACTGAAATATTCCGACTGTCCTAGTCGATTACGTCATTCTATGCCCATATATGGACTCCCGTCATGATCTCCTGGTAGGGTTCTACCGATTATGTAGTCAATTTCTCAGAAATCCATTTGTCCTAGTCGATTACGTCATTCTATGCCCATAAATGGATTCCCGTCACGAGCTCCTGATAGGGCTCTACCGATTATGTAATCAATTTCTCGGGAATTCTCTCCCTTCGATTACGCAATCAATTTCTCGGAAATCCTCTCCTCTCGAGGGATTCTATGCCCATATATGGAGTCCCGTCACGTGCTCATGAGGTTAGGTAGGTTACGCAATCAATTTCTCGGAAATCCATTTTCCCTCTCGAGTCCTAAATCAATATATCTCTTTCCCACCTTCCCCTTAGAAACAACAAATGAATTCCCTTTCGTAGATCAATAATTCCCCTTAGAAACAACAAAATTAATTCCCCTTTCGTGACAAATCAATCAACCTTGACATCATCCGTCAGACAATAAAAAACTTCACCCGGAAACAATTCTCCTGGACGAGCACCAAAGACATTAATAAACTTCGCCCGGAAACAATTCTCCTGGACGAACACCAATTTCTCGGAAACGTGTTCTCCCTGGGGATTCCATGCCCATATATGGTACCCCCGTCGGACTGACAGCACAGGTGTTCTCCCTAGGGACTCTATGCCCATATATGGTGCCCCGTCAGCATTAAACTAAATTGTAGATGGCAGCAGGGGTGACTCGTGGGGCTGGTACCCCCCTCTCTACTACTGTTATGTCCAGCTCCTGGTAGATGAGGCTGAATAAGTTAAAAATTTTCTATCTGAACTAGTCGGAGCTAGCCAATCAGATTATTATTAAAGTTAGCCACTGTGAACGAAAAAATCTAAGCGCTTGCATTACAAAATACAAGCTTTGGGCTAATTTAATGTCACTGTAGATGGTCCGTCAGCAGAATGCTTGTAATTTCTTCTTTGGGCCAAAATCTAAAGAACACACTATTTGATAAAACTCTGTTGAAAAATGATTTTACTCTATCCAATGTCAATCTTATTTTGTCTGTTTGTCAGCGGAAATAGAAGATGTTCAAAACCTGCTACAAATATAATACTGAGACCCCGCTAGAGCATCCACAAAAGTGCCCTTGAGTTTTTGAACTTGCCTACTTTGTTCGATAGACGGCTTGATCAAGAAGGAACTTCGGAATCGCAATATTAGCAAATGTGAAGCTTGCTTCTTTTCTCCCACCTTCCGCATTGATCAGCAAATTTCCCAGACATCAGAACAAGCTATAAGCCGTCAAGCGTCGATGGAACAGATTTGCAAACTCCTTTATGCCGTTTTTCGTTAGTGCATTAAATGGGATGCGAATGGCCTAGGGAGCTGGGATTTTTGGACCCCCTTAGATTTTTTCCCCAGCCTGAATTTGGAAAAATGTCTTCCCTGGAGTATTTTCATTGAACAGTACCTCTTTTTGGCAATGATAATGAAAAAAATTGAGAAAAAAAAAACAAAACAATAAACGACAACAAGAAGACAAGCGACCCTCTTTTTTGCGTTTTTTTTTGCGTAAGTTAAAGTAACATCGTTTATTTTTTAGTGCTAGGATAGCTATCTAAATAACCTAATAGGAATAAGTAATAAATGAGGTATGCCCCAGATTACAATAGGAAATAGTAAACAATAGCGAGATTAAGGGTTTAATTCATCAACGTCTTCGTTGGTATTTAAGCTAACCAGCTTCCAATGCCATTGCTAATTAAGTTACAAATGGCTAATAATTTATATTGTCCCTACTTATCAGAAGTGAACTTGTGCGGTCTGGCATACAATCAATAAATGCAACTGATTGTTGGAACTAACTGCGGGGGGTGTGGCTGGAGAGCTGATTGCATAAATTTGCACTTTCAGATTCTGAGCAGTTAGCAACTAATAAGCTATGCAGAGCTTAATTTACTAATAATACCTAATGAACGATATAAATAATTTACTCGTTGACTAGGACATACTCTTCCGACAAGACTGTTTGCAATGAGATGCAATTAGGACCATACCTGTTATCTCTGCGGAATAAGAGAGTCCTATACCCCCCCCCCCCCTATCCCCATTGCGAGGACCATGCATACACATAATCCTTTAATTTTTTCTTGTATCAGCACTCATTATCAGAAGGTAATTAGCGCAATTTGGTGGACAATCAGTAAATTCAATTGATTGTTGTAGCAAATTACTAGGAGCGCGACTGGACAGCTCATTGCTAGACATTGCACAAAATCAGCAATATTAAACTTTAGAAGACTTCCAGTTCACTTGAGCTTCTAAGTCCGCAACTGTAAGACCTACAGTACAATTTAATCAAAATTTAACAACCTGATAAAATCTAATGCTTGTAGGTATTAACTAAAAAAAAAAACAATTTTTTTAACTGAAAGTAAGGAGCGACATTAAAACTTAAAACGAACAGAAATTATTCCGTATATGAAAGGGGCTGTCCCCTCCTCAACGCCTCGCTCTTTACGCTGAAGATTTTTATTCTTTTAAAAAAATAAAGTTGTGAGACAAAGTCAAACTTTAGCGTAAAGAGTGAGGAGGGGACAGCCCCTTTCATGTACGGAATAATTTCCGTTCGTTTTAAGTTTTAATGTCGCTTCTTACTTTCAGTTAAAAAAATTGTTTTCTTAGTTAATTTCTCAACGTTTTTGAATTAATGCAGCTTTGATTTTGGCTCACCGTATATGAATAATTAAAACGAAATTCGCATATTAATTTTCCTTTTTTTTGGCTAATTGGCTTTCTCGAAATTTTATTCTGACGTAACTTACGTAACGAATTTCTATATTCGTATGTTTTTATTACGTATATTAGGGAGTTTGCTCCCTATTCAATACCTCGCTCTTTACGCTAAAGTTCAAATTTTGTTCGAATCACAAACCCCTGAATCACAAAGGCGGGTTAATTAAAATAGATAGCTCTTTCGAAAGTACTAAAAAAAAACTTTAGCGTAAAGAGCGAGGTATTGACTAGGAGGTGAACCCCCTCATAGGTAATAATTTCTGTTCGTTTTAAGATTTAATGTTGCTTCTTACTTTCAGTTGAAAAAAACTTGGTTTTTTATTTAATTTCTGATCGTTTTTTAAATAATGCTGGGAAATCTGGCACCCTTCATAGAAATATTCCTTCCCCCAAGGAAATATCCCCCATGGGACGATCCTCCCCCGTAACCCCTACTCTGGCCCGACACCCCACTAGAAAAAATTACTCCTGAAAACGCCTGTATACTTCCCAATAACCAATAATATATGTAAACAATGGGCAAAGTTTATAACTTACAGCCCCTTCCCCCGGGAACAGTGGGGGATTAAGTCATCCTCAAAGACATATTAATTATATTTTCGACTATGCTGAACAAAATGGGCATCTCAAAATTTTGAATGGGTGACTTCGGGGATCAAATGAGCGTGGGAGGGGGCCAAGTCGCCTCCAATTTTTTTGGTCACTTAAAAAGGGAACTAGAACTTTTAATTTCAGTTCGAATAAGCCCTCTTACGATATTCTAGGGCTACTGGATCGATACAATCACCCCTGGGGAAAAAAAAAAAAAATAAATACGCATCCGTGATCTTTCTTCTGGCAAAAATACATAATTCCACATTTTGCAGATAGGAGCTTGAAACCTCTATAGTAGGGTTCTCTGATATGCTGAATCCGACGGTGTGATTTTCATTAAAGTTCTATGACTTTTAGGGGTTGTTTCCCCCTTTTTTCGATATACAGAATTCCACATTTTTGCAGATAGGAGCTTGAAACCTCTATAGTAGGGTTCTCTGATACGCTGAATCTGATGGTGTGATTTTCATTAAGGTTCTATAACTTTTAGGTGTTTTCCCCCTTTTTTTCGAAAAATCAGGCAAATTTTCTCAGGTGAGTAACTTTTGATGGGTAAGACTAAACTTGATGAAACTTATATATTTGAAATCAGCATAAAAATTTGATTCTTCTGATGTATCTATTGGTATCAAAATTCCGTTTTTTAGAGTTTTGCTTACTATTGAGCGGGTCGCTCGTTACTTACAGTTCGTTACCACGAACTGTTTGAATCTAATGTTGTCTTTCGAGGCTAGAGCGAACAGATTTTTCTTTGCAAAATATTATTAGTCATGTGCGTAGTTTATGTAGGTAGAATGCTTGTTGTACATTTAGGAATCGCGTATAATTTAAAAAATTTTTGTACAATTTAAAATAGTAAACAGTCGGAAATAGTCGAACAATAGTAAAAATAGTGTTACCAGAATGTGTATACTAGAAAAGACTGCGACGCGATGCCACAAGCCCTTTGGGGTTTTTCTTAGCAGGTGCTACAAAATATCTTGTATATATGTGTAAAATAAAATTATCTTATTAAAAATTAGCTTTAAAGATCATGTCAAGAAACAAATACAAAAGATAAGGTTTACATAAAATAAACTTACTAAAGAGAGCCTTACATAAGCGGAACTTACGTTGCCAGATGTCAATCTTTTTGTTTGATTTGAGCCTAATATCTTGAATACATAGAGTGACATCTTTTTATGGTTTTTTGCAGCTAATTTTTGACCCTTAGGACTAAGTTGCAGATCGACCCAATAAAGTAGCAGACTTCACGCGCAGACTAGAATCTACTTCTTTGGGTTGGCTGAATTCTAGTAGCGTTTGTCCACCATAGTCAGCGCCTGGAAAAGTAAATTTGCATTGCACTGAACTAAGTTGCAGGTTGAATTAAGGATCGTCAGTAGTAATGGCAATAATGATAGAGAGCGGACAGTCCCCCTATATAGCTATAATGATAGAGAGCGGACAGTCCCACCATATATTTATAATGATAAGTAGCGGACAGTGCTCCTGCCAATACAAGCAGACAGTGTAATGACCGGAATTCAACCACCGTGAAAATTCGTGTTGATCTGTGTTCAAAGTGCGTGATGATTCCTTTGTTTGAAATTGTGAAATTCTTTTTATAATTTAATTTGTTAGGCCTGGTTGACTTATGTTTAACCTTGAACTAATTTACATAAATTAATTTATTATTAATTAATTTACATAATTACATTAATTTACATAATTACATTAATTAATTTTTTTTTATTTTTAATAGTTTTTTTTATTGATGTCATTTTATTGTAGTCTAATGATGATATTTTTCTTTTTCCAATGATATGATTTTTTTACATTCTAAGTATCTT
>JAPEVW010001123.1:0-12000 GCA_027921565.1 Artemia sinica | reverse complement strand
GTACCCCTTCCCAGTTACCGGTACTAAGTAAACTATAGCTAAAATATAAATAAAATTGCCCGTCCTATAGTTAAAGGGTTGTTTTATTTTTTTGTTGGCTGGCCGCGTACCCCCTAAAATATTTTACGTACCCACCCGCCCCCCAGAGGTACACGTAGTACAATTTGAGAACCACTGGTTAAGAGAATAAATCGGTCAAGAGGTGGGATTTTTCCGTGGAGGTGTAGCCAGATTTCCTGGCATTATTTAAAAAGCGATCAGAAATTAAATAAAAAAACAAGTTTTTTCAACTGAAAGTAAGAAGCAACATTAAAACTTGAAAACAAACAGAAATTATTACTTATATGAAGGGGTTTGCCCCTCGTCAATGCCTCGCTCTTTACGCTAAAGTTTATTTTAGTACTTTCATAAGAACTATTTATTCTAATTAAACCATTTGTGATTCAGGGGTCATTCTTAAGGAATTGGAACAAATTTTGAACTTTAGCGCAAAGAGCGAGGTATTGACGAGAGGCCGAACCCACTCATATAAAAAAAAATATAAAAATATAAAATATACGAATATAGAAGTTCGTAAGTTGTTTCGTAAGTTACGCATATTTTTTACTAATAAAAACTTTCGTAAAAAAAATTAAAAGTTCTAGTGCCCTTTTTAAGTAACCAAAAAATTGGAGGGCAACTAGGCCCCTCCTTCGCCCCTTTTTTCTTAAAATTGTCCGATCAAAATTTTGAGAGAGCCATTCAGCCAAAATAAGTGAATTAATATGCACATTTTTGTTTTCATTATTCATGGCCGGTGAACCAAAATCAAAACCCGCATAAATTCAAAAATGTTCAGAAATTAAATAAAAAAAACCAGTTTTTATTACTAAAAGTAAGGAGTGACTTAAAACTAACAGAAATTATTCCGTATATGAAAGGGGCTGTCCCCTCCTCAACGCCTCGCTCTTTACGCTAAAGTTTGACTCTTTCTCACAACTCTACTTTTTTTAAATGAAAAAAAAAAAACTGTGGCGTAAAGAGCAAGGCATTGAGGAGGGGACAGCCTCTTTCATATACGGAATAAGCCCCAAAAAGTTCGTGGTAATGAACTGTAAGTAAGGAGCGACCCGGCTCAATAGTAATTGAAACTCTAAAAAACGGAATTTTAATATCAATAGATACATCAAAAGAATCAAATGTTTATGCAGATTTCAAATATATATATTTTTAATCAAGTTTAGTCTTGCCCATCAAAAGTTAAGCGCCAGAGAAAATTTGTCTTACTTTCGAGAAAAGGGGGAAACGGGAAACACCCCGTAAAAATCATAGAACCTTAATGAAAATCACACCGTCAGGTTCAGCGTATCAAAGAACGCTACGGTAGAGGTTTCAAGCTCTTATCTGCAAAAATGTTTAATTTTGTATTTTTGCCAGAAGAAAGATGACGGATGCGTGTTTATTTGTCTGTTTTTTTATCGTTGTTTTTTTCTGCTTTTCTCCCCTGGTGTAATCATATCAACCCAAGGGTCTTAGAATATCACGGAAGGGCTCATTCGAATGGAAATTAAAAGTTCTAGTGCCCATTTAAGGTGAAAAAAATGGAGAGCAACTAGACCCCCTCCAACGCTCATTTTTCCCCAAAGTCACCCAATCAAACTTTTGATAAAGCCATTTTGTTCAATATGGTCGAAAATATAATAGTAGAAAGGCCTTATTGACTCCAGAACGAACCACGTGGTTTATGGTTTTCTCACTGAGAATGAAAAAACAGAATTTTTCTCACTTGAAAAAACATGATTTTTCTCACTTTTATGGATGTTTCATGGACGATTATGGGTGTTGGTCAATTTATTTGATGTTTTTCATGGATGTCAACAGTAATTTATGTCTGTTTTATGGTTCGTTGTCAGTGAGAATGGAAAAACAGGAGTTTTCTCACTTTGATGGATGTTTTATGGTTCGTTGTCAGTGAGAATGGAAAAACAGGATTTTTCTCATTTTGATGGATGTTTCATGGTTCGTTGTCAGTGAGAATGGAAAAACAGGATTTTTCTCACTTTTATGGATGTTTCAAGGTCGATTTATTTGTTGTTGTTTGTCCAGGTGTAATGACAATGGGTGATTTACATAATCGGCGGGGGAATTATTGATTCACGAAAGGGGAATTAAGAAACAAACATGGCTTCTTTGATCTTTAGGCTAACCTAACCTGAGAAATTGATTTACATAATCGGCGGGGGAATTATTGGTTCACGAAAGGAGAATTAAGAAACAAACATGGCTTCTTTGATCTTTAGGCTAACCAAACCTGAGAAATTGATTTACATAATCTGCAGGGAATTAATGATTCACGAAAGGGGAATTAAGAAACAAACATGGCTTCTTTGATCTTTAGGCTGACCTAACCTGAGAAATTGATTTACATAATCGGCGGGGGAATGTATTGATTTACGAAAAGGGGAATAAAGAAACAAGTATGGCTTCTTTGATCTTAGGTCTGAGGGATAAACGTTCTTTAGGTCAGAGAGAAAAATTAATATTCTATTTTTAAATAGGGCTTCATTGATCTTTAGTGTCAGGAATTAGAAATGACATCACTTGTTATCTTGGAATTATGCGGGAGTCTAAAGAGATAGAAATTCTATTTTTAAATACGGCTTCATGATCTTTAAGTCGGAGAGATAAATTGATATTCTAACGAAACCTTAATAGTGTAGCTAGGAACATTTATGAGATGAAGAGATTAACGCGGGAAAAGGGTTTCCTAGAAATTTCAAATGTGACAGCGAAGGGATGCCAAAACAATAGGAACACGTAGAAATTACTTTTAGGGGATTATTTGGGCGAAACCGTTTTAAACATTTCAGGGAATTATTTCGGCGAAACAGTTAGAGACATTATAAAAGATGATTTTAGAAGATGTTTTAGAAGAGGTTTTGAGTGTGGTCGTTATAATACACAAGTTCTATTTAAACAGTATTGTGAGGTCCTATACCCCAACCCCAAAGGGCCCCGATCCCCCTACCCCGACCCCGAAGGAAGCCCCCGGCCCAACAGCTTAGAGTCTTAGCTTAGAGTTTTTGTTAAAGTTGAAGTTTAGTTTAGTAATAGTTAAGAGTTTAGAGTTTTAGCATAGAGTCTTAGCTTAGAGTTTTAGTTTAGTTTAGTTTTAGTTAAGAGTTTAGAGTTTTTTAGCTTAGAGTCTTAGCTTAGAGTTTTTGTTAGAGTTCTAGTTTAGTTTAGTTTTAGTTAAGAGTTTAGAGTTTTAGCTTAGATTCTTAGCTTAGAGTTTTAGTTAGAGTTCTAGTTTAGTTTAGTTTTAGTTAAGAGTTTAGAGTTTTACCATAGAGTCTTAGCTTAGAGTTCTAGTTAGAGTTGAAGTTTAGTTAAGTTTTAGTTAAGAGTTTCGAGTTTTAGCTTAGAGTCTTTCCTTAGAGTTTTTGTTAGAGTTCTAGTTTAGTTTTAGTTAAGAGTTTAGAGTTTTACCTTAGAGTCTTAGCTTAGAGTTTTAGTTAGAGTTCTAGTTTAGTTTAGTTATAGCTAAGAATTTAGAGTTTTAGCTTAGAGTCATAGCTTAGAGTTTTAGTTAAAGTCCTAGTTTAGTAAAGTTATAGTTAAGAGTTTAGAGTTTTACCTTAGAGTCATAGCTTAGAGTTTTAGTTAGAGTTCTATTTCAGTTTAGTTTTAGTTAAGAGTTTAGAGTTTTAGCTTAGAGTCTTAGCTTATAGTTTGTGTTAGAGTTCTAGTTTAGTTTAGTTATAGTTAAGAGTCTCGAGTTTTTAGCTTAGAGTCTTAGCTTAGAGTTTTTGTTAGAGTTCTAGTTTAGTTTACTTCTAGTTAAGAGTTTAGAGTTTTAGCTTAGAGTCTTAGCTTATAGTTTGTGTTAGAGTTCTAGTTTAGTTTAGTAATAGTTAAGAGTTTAGAGTTTTAGCTTAGAGTCTTAGCTTAGAGTTTTTGTTAGAGTTCTAGTTTAGTTTAGTTATAGCTAAGAATTTAGAGTTTTAGCTTAGAGTCATAGCTTAGAGTTTTAGTTAAAGTTATAGTTTAGTAAAGCTATAGTTAAGAGTTTAGAGTTTTACCTTAGAGTCATAGCTTAGAGTTTTAGCTAGAGTTCTAGTTCAGTTTAGTTATAGTTAAGAGTTTAGAATTTTAGCTTAGAGTCTTAGCTTATAGTTTGTGTTAGAGTTCTAGTTTATTTTAGTTTTAGTTAAGAGTCTCGAGTTTTTAGTTTAGAGTCTTAGCTTAGAGTTTCTGTTAGAGTTCTAGTTTAGTTTACTTCTAGTTAAGAGTTTAGAGTTTTAGCTTAGAGTCTTAGCTTATAGTTTTTGTTAGAGTTCTAGTTTAGTTTAGTAATAGTTAAGAGTTTAGAGTTTTAGCTTAGAGTCTTAGCTTAGAGTTTTTGTTAGAGTTCTAGTTTAGTTTAGTTATAGTTAAGAGTTTGGTGTTTTACCTTAGAGACTTAGCTTAAAGTTTTAGTTTAGTTTAGTTTTAGTTAAGAGTTTAGAGTTTTAGCTTAGAGTCTTATCTTAGAGTTTTTATTAGAGTTCTAGTTTAGTTTAGTTTTAGTTAAGAGTTTAGAATTTTTAGCTTAGAGTCTTAGTTTAGAGTTTTTTGTTGAAGTTCTAGTTTAGTTTAGAGTTTTAGCTTAGACTTAGAGTTTTAATTAGAGTTCTAGTTTAGTTTAGTTTTAGTTAAGAGTTTAGAGTTTTAGCTTAGAGTCTTAGCTTAGAGTTTTTGTTAGAGCTCTAGTTTAGTTTAGTTATAGTTAAGAGTTTGGAGTTTTACCTTAGAGACTTAGCTTAGAGTTTTACTTTAGTTTAGTTTCACTTAAGAGTTTAGAGTTTTAGCTTAGAGTCTCAGCTTAGAGTTTTTGTTAGAGTTCTAGTTTAGTTTAGTTATAGTTAAGACTTTGGTGTTTTACCTTAGAGACTTAGCTTAGAGTTTTAGTTTAGTTTAGTTTTAGTTAAGAGTTTAGAGTTTTAGCTTAGAGTCTTATCTTAGAGTTTTTATTAGAGTTCTAGTTTAGTTTAGTTTTAGTTAAGAGTTTAGAGTTTTTAGCTTAGAGTCTTTGCTTAGTTTTATTTAGAGTTCTAGTTTAATTTAGTTTTAGCTAAGAGTTTAGAGTTTTAGCTTAGAGTCTTAGCTTAGAGTTTTTGTTAGAGTTAAATTTTAGTTTAGTTGCAGTTAAGAATTTAGATTTTTAGCTTAGAGTCATAGCTTAGAGTTTTACTTAAAGTTATAGTTTGGTTAAGTTTTAGTTAAGAGTTTCGAGTTTTAGCTGAGTCTTAGCTTAGAGTTTTTGTTAGAGTTCAAGTTTAGTTTAGTTTTAGTTAAGAGTTTAGAGTTATACCTTAGAGTCTTAGCTTAGAGTTTTTTTAGAGTTCTAACTTAGTTTAATTTTAGTTAAGAATTTGATGTTTTACCTTTGAGTTTCAGTTAGAGTTCTACTTTAGTTTACTTTTAGTTAAGAGTTTAGTGTTTTACCTTAGAGTCTTAGCTTAGAGTTTTAGTTAGAGTTCTAGTTTAGTTTAGTTTTAGTTAAGAGTTTAGAATTTTAGCTTAGAGTCTTAGCTTAGAGTTTTTGTTAGAGTTGTAGTTTATTTTAGTTTTAGTTAAGAGTTTAGAGTTTTTAGCTTAGAGTTTTTGTTGAAGTTCTAGTTTAGTTTAGTTTTAGTTAATAGTTTAGAGTTTTAGCTTAGAGTCTTAGCTTAGAGTTTTTGTTAGAGTTGAAGTTTAGTTTAGTAATAGTTAAGAGTTTAGAGTTTTAGCTTAGAGTCTTAGCTTAGAGTTTTTGTTAGAGTTCTAGTTTAGTTTAGATATAGTTAAGCGTTTGGAGTTTTACCTTCGAGACTTAGCTTAGAGTTTTAGTTTAGTTTAGTTTTAGTTAAGAGTTTAGAGTTTTTTAGCTTAGAGTCTTAGCATAGAGTTTTTGTTCGAGTTCTAGTCTTGTTTAGTTTTAGTTAAGAGTTTAGAGTTTTACCATAGAGTCTTAGCTTAGAGTTTTAGTTAGAGTTGAAGTTTAGTTTAGTTATAGTTAAGAATTTAGAGTTTTAGCTTAGAGTCATAGCTTAGAATTTTACTTAAAGTTGTAGTTTAGTTAAGTTTTAGTTAAGAGTTTCAAGTTTTAGCTTAGAGTCTTACCTTAGAGTTTTTGTTAGAGTTCTAGTTTAGTTTAGTTTTAGTTAAGAGTTTAGTGTTTTAGCTTAGAGTCATAGCTTAGAGTTTTAGTTAAAGTTGTAGTTTAGCAAAGTTATAGTTAAGAGTTTAGTGTTTTTAGCTTAGAGTCTTAGCTTAGAATTTTAGTTAGAGTTCTAGTTAAGTTTAGTTTTAGTTAAGAGTTTAGAGTTTTAGCTTAGAGTCTTAGCTTATAGTTTGTGTTAGAGTTCTAGTTTAGTTTAGTTATAGTTAAGAGTCTCGAGTTTTTAACTTAGAGTCTTAGCTTAGAGTTTCTGTTAGAGTTCTAGTTTAGTTTACTTCTAGTTAAGAGTTTAGAGTTTTATATCTTAGTGTTTTTATTAGAGTTCTAGTTTAGTTTAGTTTTAGTTAAGAGTTTAGAGTTTTTAGCTTAGTGTCTTAGTTTAGAGTTTTTTGTTGAAGTTCTAGTTTAGTTTAGAGTTTTAGCTTAGACTTAGAGTTTTAATTAGAGTTCTAGTTTAGTTAAGATATAGTTAAGCGTTTGGAGTTTTACCTTCGAGACTTAGCTTAGAGTTTTAGTTTAGTTTAGTTTTAGTTAAGAGTTTAGAGTTTTTTAGCTTAGAGTCTTAGCATAGAGTTTTTGTTAGAGTTCTAGTCTTGTTTAGTTTTAGTTAAGAGTTTAGAGTTTTACCACAGAGTCTTAGCTTAGAGTTCTAGTTAGAGTTGAAGTTTAGTTTAGTTATAGTTAAGAATTTAGATTTTTAGCTTAGAGTCATAGCTTAGAGTTTTACTTAAAGTTGTAGTTTAGTTAAGTTTTAGTTAAGAGTTTCGAGTTTTAGCTTAGAGTCTTACCTTAGAGTTTTGTTAGAGTTCTAGTTTAGTTTAGTTTTAGTTAAGAGTTTAGAGTTTTGGCTTAGAGTCATAGCTTAGAGTTTTAGTTAAAGTTATAGTTTAGCAAAGTTATAGTTAAGAGTTTAGTGTTTTTAGCTTAGAGTCTTAGCTTAGAGTTTTAGTTAGAGTTCTAGTTAAGTTTAGTTTTAGTTAAGAGTTTAGAGTTTTAGCTTAGAGTCTTAGCTTATAGTTTGTGTTAGAGTTCTAGTTTAGTTTAGTTATAGTTAAGAGTCTCGAGTTTTTAACTTAGAGTCTTAGCTTAGAGTTTCTGTTAGAGTTCTAGTTTAGTTTACTTCTAGTTAAGAGTTTAGAGTTTTATATTTTAGTGTTTTTATTAGAGTTCTAGTTTAGTTTAATTTTAGTTAAGAGTTTAGAGTTTTTAGCTTAGTGTCTTAGATTAGAGTTTTTTGTTGAAGTTCTAGTTTAGTTTAGAGTTTTAGCTTAGACTTAGAGTTTTAATTAGAGTTCTAGTTTAGTTTAGTTTTAGTTAAGAGTTTAGAGTTTTAGCTTAGAGTCTTAGCTTAGAGTTTTTGTTAGAGTTCTAGTTTGGTTTAGTTTTAGTTAAGAGTTTAGAGTTTTAGCTTAGAGTCTTAGCTTATAGTTTTTGTTAGAGTTCTAGTTTAGTTTAGTTATAGTTAAGAGTTTGGAGTTTTACCTTAGAGACTTAGCTTAGAGTTTTAGTTTAGTTTAGTTTTACTTAAGAGTTTAGAGTTTTAGCTTAGAGTCTCAGCTTAGAGTTTTTGTTAGAGTTCTAGTTTAGTTTTAGTTAAGAGTTTAGTGTTTTTAGCTTAAAGTCTTAGTTTAGAGTTTATGTTGAAGTTCTAGTTTAGTTTAGTTTTAGTTTAGAGTTTTAGCTTAGACATAGAGTTTTAATTAGAGTTCTAGTTTAATTTAGTTTTAGCTAAGAGTTTAGAGTTTTACCGTAGAGTCTTAGCTTAGAGTTTTAGTTAGAGTTAAAGTTTAGTTTAGTTACAGTTAAGAATTTAGATTTTTAGCTTAGAGTCATAGCTTAGAGTTTTACTTAAAGTTATAGTTTGGTTAAGTTTTAGTTAAGAGTTTCGAGTTTTAGCTAAGTCTTAGCTTAGAGTTTTTGTTAGAGTTCTAGTTTAGTTTAGTTTTAGTTAAGAGTTTAGAGTTTTACCTTAGAGTCTTAGCTTAGAGTTTTTGTTAGAGTTCTAGTTTAGTTTAATTTTAGTTAAGAATTTGATGTTTTACCATTGAGTTTCAGTTAGAGTTCTAGTTTAGTTTACTTTTAGTTAAGAGTTTAGTGTTTTACCTTAGAGTCTTAGCTTAGAGTTTTAGTTAGAGTTCTAGTTTAGTTTAGTTTTAGTTAAGAGTTTAGAATTTTAGCTTAGAGTTTTAACTTAGAGTTTTTGTTAGAGTTCTAGTTTATTTTAGTTTTAGTTAAGAGTTTAGAGTTTTTAGCTTAGAGTCTTAGCTTAGAGTTTTTGTTGAAGTTCTAGTTTAATTTAGTTTTAGTTAATAGTTTAGAGTTTTAGCTTAGAGTCTTAGCTTAGAGTTTTTGTTACAGTTGAAGTTTAGTTTAGTAATAGTTAAGAGTTTAGAGTTTTAGCTTAGAGTCTTAGCTTAGAGTTTTTGTTAGAGTTCTAGTTTAGTTTAGATAAAGTTAAGCGTTTCGAGTTTTACCTTCGAGACTTAGCTTAGAGTTTTAGTTTAGTTTAGTTTTAGTTAAGAGTTTAGAGTTTTTTAGCCTAGAGTCTTAGCTTAGAGTTTTTGTTAGAGTTCTAGTTTAGTTTAGTTTTAGTTAAGAGTTTGGTGTTTTACCTTAGAGTCATAGCTTAGAGTTTTAGCTTAGAGTTCTAGTTTAGTTTAGTTTTAGTTAAGAGTTTAGAGTTTTTTAGCTTAGAGTCTTAGCTTAGAGTTTTTGTTAGAGTTCTAGTTTAGTTTAGTTTTAGTTAAGAGTTTGGTGTTTTACCTTAGAGTCATAGCTTAGGGTTTTAGTTAGAGTTCTAGTTTAGTTTAGTTTTAGTTAAGAGTTTAGAATTTTAGCTTAGAGTCTTAGCTTAGAGTTTTGTTAGAGTTCTAGTTTAGTTTAGTTTTAGTTAAGAGTTTAGAGTTTTTAGCTTAGAGTCTTAGCTTAGAGTTTTTGTTGAAGCTCTAGTTTAGTTTAGTTTTAGTTAAGAGTTTATAGTTTTAGCTTAGAGTCCTAGCTTAGAGTTTTTGTTAGAGTTTTAGTTTAGTTTAGTTTTAGTTAAGAGTTTAGAGTTTTAGCTTAGAGTCTTAGCTTAGAGTTATAGTTAGAGATGAAGTTTAGTTTAGTTATAGTTAAGAATTTAGAGTTTTTAGCTTAGAGTCATAGTTTAGAGTTTTTGTTAGAGTTCTAATTTAGTTTAGTTAAGAGTTTAGAGTTTTATCATAGAATCATAGCTTAGAGTTTTGTTGAAGTTGAAGTTTAGTTTAGTCATAGTTAAGAATTTAGAGTTTTTAGCTTAGAGTCTTAGCTTAGAGTTTTACTTAGAGTTCTAGTTTAGTTTAGTTTTAGTTAAGAGTTTAGAGTTTTATCTTAGAGTCTTAGCTTAGAGTTTTTGTTGAAGTTCTAGTTTAGTTTAGTTAAGAGTTTAGAGTTCTACCTTAAAGTCTTAGCTTAGAGTTTTACGTAGAGTTGAAGTTTAGTTTAGTTATAGTTAAGGGTTTAGAGTTTTAGCTTGGAGTCTTAGCTTAGAGTTTTAGTTAGAGTTCTAGCTTAGTTTAGTTTTAGTTAAGAGTTTAGAGTTTTACCTTAAAGTCTTAGCTTAGAGTTTTATTTAGAGTTCTAGTTTAGTTTAGTTTTAGTTATGAGTTTTACCTTAAAGTTTTTGATTAGAGTTTTAGTTAGGGTTGAAGTTTCGTTTAGTTTAGTTATAGTTAAGAGTTTATAGTTTTAGCTTAGAGTCTTAGCTTAGAGTTTTAGTTAGAGTTATTGTTTAGTTTAGTTTTAGTTAAGAGTTACAGCTTAGAGGTTTAGCCTAGAATCTTAGCTTAGAGATTTAGTTAGAGTTGAAGTTTAGTCTAAACTAGCATAACCACAAAAATACACAATATTGCATAGAAATACCAAAACCATAGGTTAGATTAGGTTAGGTTAGGTTAGAGCTTAGGTTTCTCCACGTTTAAGTTAGGTTAGATTAGGTTAGCTTATCATGAGCGCTCATGATAAGCTAACCTAATCTAACTGGTACAAAGTTGACATGGGGGGATTTTCCGGCGAGTATGGTTAGGTTAGATCAAGTTAGGTTAGGTTAAGTTAGGTTAGGTTAGGTTAGCCCACGTACACGCGCGTATCTAAGATAAAACTCTAAACTCTTAACTAAAACTAAACTAAACTAGAACTCTAAGTAAAACTCTAAGCTAAGACTCTAAGCTAAAAACTCTAAATTCTTAACTATGACTAAACTAAACTTCAACTTCAACAAAAACTCTAAGCTATGATTCTATGATAAAACTCTAAACTCTTAACTAAACTAAATTATAACTCTAACAAAAACTCTAAACTATGACTCTAAGCTAAAAACTCTAAATTCTTAACTATAACTAAACTAAACTTCATCTCTAACTATAACTCTAAGCTAAGACTCTAAGCTAAAACTCTAAACTCTTAACTAAAACTAAACTAAACTAAAACTCTAACAAACACTCTAAGCTAGGACTCTAAGCTAAAACTATAAACTCTCAACTAATAACTAAAACTCTAAGCTATGACTCTAAGGTAAAACTCTAAACTCTTAACTATAACTTTACTAAACTAGAACTTTAACTAAAACTCTAAGCTATGACTCTAAGCTAAAACTCTAAATTCTTAGCTATAACTAAACTAAACTAGAACTCTAACTAAAAATCTAAGCTAAGACTCTAAGGTAAAACTCTAAACTCTTAACTAAAACTAAACTAGAATTCTAACAAAAACTCTAAGGTAAGACTCTAAGCTAAAACTCGAAACTCTTAACTAAACTTCAACTCTAACTAGAATTCTAAGCTAAGACTCTATGGTGAAACTCTAAACTCTTAACTAAAACTAAACTAAACTAGAACTCTAACTAAAACTCTAAGCTAAGAATCTAAGCTAAAACTCTAAACTCTTAACTAGAACTAAACTAAACTAGAACTCTAACAAAAACTCTAAGCTAAGACTCTAAGCTAAAAACTCGAGACTCTTAACTAAAACTAAACTAAACTAAAACTCTAAGCTAAGACTCTATGCTAAAACTCTAAACTCTTAACTATTACTAAACTAAACTTCAACTTCAACAAAAACTCTAAGCTAAGACTCTAAGCTATTGGGCCGGGGGCTTCCTTCGGGTCCGGGTAGGGGGATCGGGGCCCTTTGGGGTTGGGGTATAGGACCTCACAACACTGTTTAAATAGAACTTGTGTATTATAACGACCACACTCAAAACCTCTTCTAAAACATCTTCTAAAATCATCTTTTATAATGTCTCTAACTGTTTCGCCGAAATAATTCCCTAAAATGTTTAGAACGGTTTCGCCCAAATAATCCCCTAAAAGTAATTTCTGCGTGTTCCTATTGTTTTGGCATCCCTGCGCTGTCACATTTGAAATTTCTAGGAAACCCTTTTCCCGCGTTAATCTCTTCATCTCATAAATGTTCCTAGCTACACTATTAAGGTTTCGTTAGAATATCAATTTATCTCTCCGACTTAAAGATCAGTGAAACCGTATTTAAAAATAGAATTTCTATCTCTTTAGACTCCCGCATAATTCCAAGATAACAAGTGATGTCATTTCTAATTCCTGACACTAAAGATCAATGAAGCCCTAATTAAAAATAGAATATTAATTTTTCTCTCTGACCTAAAGAACGTTTATCCCTCAGACCTAAGATCAAAGAAGCCATACTTGTTTCTTTATTCCCCTTTTCGTAAATCAATACATTCCCCCGCCGATTATGTAAATCAATTTCTCAGGTTAGGTTAGCCTAAAGATCAAAGAAGCCATGTTCGTTTCTTAATTCCCCTTTCGTGAATCAATAATTCC
>JAPEVW010001124.1:0-12000 GCA_027921565.1 Artemia sinica | reverse complement strand
AAAGAAATTCAAAATGAACTTTGAAAAATCAGGAGAATGTAACTGTGACATGGTAAACCACGACAAAACACTACTGAAATATTCCAACTCTTGCATTTCACGAAAGAAATTCAAAATGAACTTTGAAAAATCAAGACCATGTAACTGTGACAAGGTAAAGCACAACAAAACACTACTGAAATATTCCAACTCTTGCATTTCAACGAAAGAAATTCAAAATGAACTTTGAAAAATCAAGAGAATGTAAAAATCCAAAATGAACTTTGAAAAATCAAGAGAATTTAACTGTGACAAGGTAAACCATGACAAAACACTACTGAAATATTCCAACTCTTGCATTTCAAGGAAAAAAAAATCCAAAATGAACTTTGAAAAATCAAAAGAATGTAACTGTGACAAGGTAAACCATAACAAAACACTACTGAAATATTCCAACTCTTGCATTTCAACGAAAGAAATCCAAAAATGAACTTTTGAAAAATCAAGAGAATGTAACTGTGACAAGATAAACCACGACAAAACACTACTGAAATATTCCAACTCTTGCATTTCAAGGAAAGAAATCCAAAATGAACTTTGAAAAATCAAGAGAATGTAACTGTGACTAGGTAAACCACGATAAAACACTACTGAAATATTCCAACTCTTGCATTTCATGAAAGAAATTCAAAATGAACTTTGAAAAATCAAGAGAATGTAACTGTGACATGGTAAACCACGACAAAATACTACTGAAATATTCCAACTCTTGCATTTCACGAAAGAAATTCAAAATGAACTTTGAAAAATCAAGAGCATGTAACTGTGACAAGGTAAAGCACAACAAAACACTACTGAAATATTCCAACTCTTGCATTTCAACGAAAAAAATTCAAAATGAACTTTGAAAATTAAGAGAATTTAACTGTGACAAGGTAAACCATGACAAACACTACTGAAATAATCCAACTCTTGCATTTCAATGAAATAAATTCAAAATGAACTTTGAAAAATCCAGATAATGTAAAAATCCAAAATGAACTTTGAAAAATCAAGAGAATGTAACTGTGACAAGGTAAACCACGACAAAACACTACTGAAATATTCCAACTCTTGCATTTCAACGAAAGAAATCCAAAAATGAACTTTTGAAAAATCAAGAGAATGTAACTGTGACAAGGTAAACCACGACAAAACACTATTGAAATATTCTAACTCTTGCATTTCAATGAAAGAAATCCAAAATGAACTTTGAAAATCAAGAATGTAACTGTGACAAGGTAAACCACGACAAAACACTACTGAAATATTCCAACTCTTGCATTTCAAGGAAAGAAATCCAAAATAAACTTTGAAAAATCAAGAGAATGTAACTGTGACAAGGTAAACCACGATAAAACACTACTGAAATATTCCAACTCTTGCATTTCATGACAGAAATTCAAAATGAACTTTGAAAAATCAGGAGAATGTAACTGTGACATGGTAAACCACGACAAAACACTACTGAAATATTCCAACTCTTGCATTTCACGAAAGAAATTCAAAATGAACTTTGAAAAATCAAGAGCATGTAACTGTGACAAGGTAAAGCACAACAAAACACTACTGAAATATTCCAACTCTTGCATTTCAACGAAAGAAATCCAAAATGAACTTTGAAAAAAATCAAGAGAATGTAACTGTGACAAGGTAAAGCACAACAAGACACTACTGAAATATTCCAACTCTTGCATTTCAACGAAAAAAATTCAGAATGAACTTTGAAAAATTAAGGGAATGTAACTGTGACAAGGTAAACCACGACAAAACACTACTGAAATAATCCAACTCTTGCATTTCAATGAATGAAATTCAAAATGAACTTTGAAAAATCAAGAGAATGTAAAAATCCAAATGAACTTTGAAAAATCAAAAGAATGTAACTGTGACAAGGTAAACCACGAAAAACACTACTGAAATGTTCCAACTCTTGCATTTCAAGGAAAGAAATCCAAAATGAACTTTGAAAAATCAAGAGAATGTAACTGTGAAAAGGTAAAGCACAACAAAACACTACTGAAATATAGGCCAAAAAGTTGGAGGGAGGGGGAGCCCTTCAAGTTTGGGGATAGGGGACCTATGGAGGGTTGAAGTCCCTGATGGTTAGGGTCGTTGGTGCTTATGATCCATGATGGTTCATACTCATGTATACCTCACTACTTGATCTGTAAGGATTTCTATGGATTGTTCTGAATTTCTTTATTAAAATTCTTTTCTTGCCATCTACATCTCTCTTAGTATTAACTTTTTAGTATACTATAACGTTAGACCATATTTTAAACTGACAACACTGTTCAAACGCCACTTGTGTATTATACAGAACACATCGAAGAAGTAAAGCTATCCATTATTAAAATTCTTTTCTTGCCATCTACATCTCTCTTAGTATGAAGTTTTTAGTATACTATAATGTTAAACTCTATTTTAAATTGACAACACTGTTCAAACGCCATTGAGGTTACCTTAACTGCTAATCTTTTTAACCCTTTTTCTCTATCGTCAAGTACATGCTCTGGAAAGGTACCAAGGAACATAAGACAATTCAGAACCAGTGGGGAATCCCCGCTCGTAACTGCTAATCACTTTAACCCTTTTTCTCCATCGTCAAGTACATGCTCTGGAAAGATACCAAGGAACGTAAGGCAATTCAGGAACCAGCGGGGAATCCCCGCTCGTAATTGCTAATCACTTTAAACCCTTTTTCTCCATCGTCAAGTACATGCTCTGGAAAGGTACCAAGGAACGTAAGGCAATTCAGGAACCAGTGGCGAATCCCCGCTCGTAATTGCTAATCACTTTAACCCTTTTTCTCCATCGTCAAGTACATGCTCTGGAAAGGTGTCAAGGAACGTAACCTAGGTAAATAGCACAGGAAGGAACATAAAGTCGTAGAATAGCACGGGAAGGAACATAAGCCCTTATAATAGCATAGGAAGGAACATAAGCTCCTAGAATAGCGATAAATTGATATTCTATCGAAGTCATAATAGTGCAACCAAGAACATCTTAGAGATGAGAGATTTATGCGGGTAAGGGTTTCCTAGGAATTTCAATTGTGACAGCGCAGGGATGCCAAAAAAAAGGAACACGCAGAAATTACGTTTAGGGATTATTTGGGCGAAACCGTTTTTGAGACATTTTAGAAGATGCTTTAAGCGAAACCGTTTGATGTATTTTAGAAGATGATTTTAGAAGATGATTTGGAAGATGATTTGAGGATGAAACTCTGTGGTCGTTATAATACACAAGTTCCATTTGAACAGTGTTGTGAGGTCCCCTACCCCAACACCCCCCTACCCCCAACCCCAAAGGCTCCGACCCCCCTCCCCAAAGGGCTCCCCCTCAGACCCCAAAAGGGCCCCAGGGGCCCCCAAAGAGCCCCAGCTCCCCCCCAACGTTTTTTCCCCCCATTTTTTAATACTTTTTAATTTGCGCATTTTGAGACACAAAAGGGCCCCATCCCCCCAAATTTTGACTCACCCTCCCAGCATTAGTGTTTTGTCATGGTTTACCATGTCACACTTATATTCTCTTGATTTTTCAAAGTTCATTTTAGATTTCTTTCGTTGAAATGCAAAAGTTGGAATATTTCAGTAGTGTTTTGTCATGGTTTACCTTGTCACAGTTACATTCTCTTAATTTTTCAATGTTCATTTTGAATTTCTTTCGTTGAAATGCATGAGTTGGAATATTTCAGTAGTGTTTTGTTGTGGTTTACCTTATCACAGTTACATTTTCTTGATTTTTCAAAGTTCATTTTGTATTTCTTTCGTGAAATGCAAGAGTTGGAATATTTCAGTAGTGTTTTGTTTTGGTTTACCTTGTCACAGTTACATTCTCTTGATTTTTCAAAGTTCATTTTGAATTTCTTTGATTGAAATGCATGAGTTGGAATATTTCAGTAGTGTTTTGTCGTGGTTTACCTTGTCACAGTTACATTCTCTTGATTTTTCAAAGTTCATTTTGAATTTCTTTCATTGAAATGCAAGAGTTGGATTATTTCAGTAGTGTTTTGTCATAGTTTACCTTGTCAAAGTTACATTCTCTTGATTTTTCAAAGTTTCATTTTCGATTTCTTTCGTTGAAAGCAAGAGTTGGAATATTTCAGTAGTGTTTTGTCGTAGTTTACCTTGTAACACTTACATTCTCTTGATTTTTCAAAGTTATTTGTGGATTTCTTTTCGTTGAAATGTGTTTTGTTGTTCTTTACCTTGTCACAGTTACATTCTCTTGATTTTTCAAAGTTCATTTTGGATTTCTTTCATTGAAAAGCAAGAGTTCGAATATTTCAGTAGTGTTTTGTTGTGCTTTACCTTGTCACAGTTACATTCCCTTGATTTTTCAAAGTTCATTTTGGATTTCTTTCGTTGAAATGCAAGAGTTGGAATATTTCAATAGTGTTTTGTCGTTGTTTACCTTGTCACAGTTACATTCTCTTGATTTTTCAAAGTTCATTTTGGATTTCTTTCGTTGAAATGCAAGAGTTGGAATATTTCAGTAGTGTTTTGTCGTTGTTTACCTTGTCACAGTTACATTCCCTTGATTTTTCAAAGTTCATTTTGGATTTCTTTCGTTGAAAAACAAGAGTTGGAATATTTCAGTAGTGTTTTGTCGTTGTTTTTACCTTGTCACAGTTACATTCTCTTGATTTTTCAAAGTTCATTTTGGATTTCTTTCGCTGAAATGCAAGAGTTGGAATATTTCAGTAGTGTTTTGTCGTTGTTTACCTTGTCACAGTTTCATTCCCTAGATTTTTCAAAGTTCATTTTGGATTTCTTTCATTGAAATGCAAGAGTTGGAATATTTCAGTAGTGTTTTGTTGTGGTTTACCTTGTCACACTTACATTTTCTTGATTTTTCAAAGTTCATTTTGAATTTCTTTCATTGAAATGCAAGAGTTGGAATATTCCAGTAGTGTTTTTTTCGTGGTTTACCTTGTCACAGTTACATTCTCTTGATTTTTCAAAGTTCATTTTGGATTTCTCTTATTGAAATCCAAGAGTTGGATTATTTCAGCAGTGTTTTGTCCTGGTTTACCTTGTCACAGTTACATTCTCTTGATTTTTCAAAGTTCTCTTGAATTTTGGATTTCTTTCATTGAAATGCAAAAGTTGGAATATTTCAGTAGTGTTTTGTCGTGGTTTACCTTGTCACACTTACATTCTCTTGATTTTTCAAAGTTCATTTTGGATTTCTTTCATTGAAATGCAAGAGTTGGAATATTTCAGTAGTGTTTTGTTGTGCTTTACCTTGTCACAGTTACATTCTCTCGATTTTTAAAAGCTCATTTAGGATTTCTTTCATTGAAATGCAAGACTTGGAATATTTCAGTAGTGTTTTGTTGTGGTTTATCTTGTCACAGTTACATTCTCTTGATTTTTCAAAGTTCATCTTGGATTTCTTTCATTGAAAAGCATGAGTTCGAATATTTCAGTAGTGTTTTTGTTGTGGTTTACCTTGTCACAGTTACATTCCCTTGATTTTTTCAAAGTTCATTTTGGATTTCTTTCGTTGAAATGCAAGAGTTTGAATATTTCAGTAGTGTTTTTGTCGTGGTTTACCTTGTCACAGTTACATTCTCTTGAGTTTTCAAAGTTCATTTTGAATTTCTTCCATTGAAATGCAAGAGTTGGAATATTTCAGTAGTGTTTTGTTGTGGTTTACCTTGTCACAAGTACATTTTCTTGATTTTTCAAAATTCATTTTGAATTTCTTTCATTGAAATGCAAGAGTTGGAATATTCCAGTAGTGTTTTGTCATGGTTTACCTTGTCACAGTTACATTCTCTTGATTTTTAAAAGTTCATTTTGGATTTATCTCGTTGAAATGCAAGAGTTGGATTATTTCAGTAGTGTTTTTGTCGTGGTTTACCTTGTCACAGTTACATTCTCTTGATTTTTCAGAATTCATTTTGGATTTCTTTCGTCAAATGCAAGAGTTGGAATATTTCAGTAGTGTTTTGTCATGGTTTACCTTGTCACAGTTACATTCTCTTAATTTTTCAAAGTTCATTTTGAATTTCTTTCGTTGAAATGCAAGGGTTGGAATATTTCAGTAGTGTTTTGTCGTGGTTTACCTTGTCACGGTTATATTTTCTTGATTTTTCAAAGTTCATTTTGAATTTCTTTCCTTGAACTGCAAGAGTTGGAATATTTCAGTAGTGTTTTGTCGTGGTTTCCCTTATCACAGTTACATTCTCTTGATTTTTCAAAGTTCATTTTGAATTTCTTTCATTAAAATGCACGAGTTGGATTATTTCAGTAGTGTTTTGTCGTGGTTTACCTTGTCACAGTTACATTCTCTTGATTTTTCAAAGTTCATTTTGGATTTCTTTCATTGAAAAGCAAGAGTTCGAATATTTCAGTAGTGTTTTTTTTGTGCTTTACCTTGTCACAGTTACATTCCCTTGATTTTTCAAAGTTCATTTTGGATTTTTTTTTCGTTGAAATGCAAGAGTTAGAATATTTCAGTAGTGCTTTGTCGTGGTTTACCTTGTCACAGTTACATTCTCTTGATTTTTCAAAGTTCATTTTGGATTTCTTTCATTGAAATGCAAGAGTTGGAATATTTTAGTAGTGTTTTGTTGCGGTTTACCTTGTCACACTTACATTTTCTTGATTTTTCAAAGTTCATTTTGAATTTCTTTCATTGAAATGCAAGAGTTGGAATATTCCAGTAGTGTTTTTTTTCGTGGTTTACCTTGTCACAGTTACATTCTCTTGATTTTTCAAAGTTCATTTTGGATTTCTCTCGTTGAAATGCAAGAGTTGGATTATTTCAGCAGTGTTTTGTCCTGGTTTACCTTGTCACAGTTACATTCTCTTGATTTTTCCAAGTTCATTTTGGATTTCTTTCATTGAAATGCAAAAGTTGGAATATTTCAGTAGTGTTTTGTCGTGGTTTACCTTGTCAAACTTACATTCTCTTGATTTTTCAAAGTTCATTTTGGATTTCTTTCATTGAAATGCAAGAGTTGGAATATTTCAGTAGTGTTTTGTTGTGCTTTACCTTGTCACAGTTACATTCTCTCGATTTTTCAAAGCTCATTTAGGATTTCTTTCATTGAAATGCAAGACTTGGAATATTTCAGTAGTGTTTTGTTGTGGTTTACCTTGTCACAGTTACATTCTCTTGATTTTTCAAAGTTCATTTTGGATTTCTTTCATTGAAAAGCATGAGTTCGAATATTTCAGTAGTGTTTTGTTGTGGTTTACCTTGTCACAGTTACATTCCCTTGATTTTTTCAAAGTTCATTTTAAATTTCTTTCGTTGAAATGCAAGAGTTTGAATATTTCAGTAGTGTTTTGTCGTGGTTTACCTTGTCACAGTTACATTCTCTTGAGTTTTCAAAGTTCATTTTGAATTTCTTTCATTGAAATGCAAGAGTTTGGAATATTTCAGTAGTGTTTTGTTGTGGTTTACCTTGTCACACTTACATTTTCTTGATTTTTCAAAGTTCATTTTGAATTTCTTTCATTGAAATGCAAGAGTTGGAATAATCCAGTAGTGTTTTGTCGCGGTTTACCTTGTCACAGTTACATTCTCTTGATTTTTCAAAGTTCATTTTGGATTTCTCTCGTTGAAATGCAAGAGTTGGATTATTTCAGTAGTGTTTTGTCGTGGTTTACCTTGTCACAGTTACATTCTCTTGATTTTTCAAAATTCATTTTGGAATTCTTTCGTTGAAATGCAAGAGTTGGAATATTTCAGTAGTGTTTTGTCATGGTTTACCTTGTCACAGTTACATTCTCTTAATTTTTCAAAGTTCATTTTGATTTCTTTCGTTGAAATGCAAGGGTTGGAATATTTCAGTAGTGTTTTGTCGTGGTTTACCTTGTCACGGTTATATTTTCTTGATTTTTCAAAGTTCATTTGAATTTCTTTCTTGAACTGCAAGAGTTGGAATATTTCAGTAGTGTTTTGTTGTGGTTTCCCTTATCACAGTTACATTCTCTTGATTTTTCAAAGTTCATTTTGGATTTCTTTCGTTGAAATGCAAGAGTTGGAATATTTTAGTAGTGTTTTATCATGGTTTACCTTGTCACAGTTACATTCTCTTAATTTTTTCGAAGTTCATTTTGAATTTTATGCAAGAGTTGGAATATTTCAGTAGTGTTTTGTCGTGGTTTACCTTGTCACAGTTACATTCTCTCGATTTTTCAAAGCTCATTTTGGATTTCTTTCATTGAAATGCAAGAGTTGGAATGTTTCAGTAGTGTTTTGTCGTGGTTTACCATTTCACAGTTACATTCTCTTGATTTTTCCAAGTTCATTTTGGATTTCTTTCATTGAAAATGCAAAAGTTGGAATATTTCAGTAGTGTTTTTGTCGTGGTTTACCTTGTCACACTTACATTCTCTTGATTTTTCAAAGTTCATTTTGGATTTCTTTCATTGAAATGCAACAGTTGGAATATTTCAGTAGTGTTTTGTTGTGCTTTACCTTGTCACAGTTACATTCTCTCGATTTTTCAAAGCTCATTTAGGATTTTTTTCATTGAAATGCAAGACTTGGAATATTTCAGTAGTGTTTTGTTGTGGTTTACCTTGTCACAGTTACATTCTCTTGATTTTTCAAAGTTCATTTTTGGATTTCTTTCATTGAAAAGCATGAGTTCGAATATTTCAGTAGTGTTTTGTTGTGGTTTACCTTGTCACAGTTACATTCCCTTGATTTTTTCAAAGTTCATTTTGGATTTCTTTCGTTGAGATGCAAGAGTTTGAATATTTCAGTAGTGTTTTGTCGTGGTTTACCTTGTCACAGTTACATTCTCTTGAGTTTTCAAAGTTCATTTTGAATTTCTTTCATTGAAATGCAAGAGTTGGAATATTTCAGTAGTGTTTTGTTGTGGTTTACCTTGTCACACTTACATTTTCTTGATTTTTCAAAGTTCATTTTGAATTTCTTTCATTGAAATGCAAGAGTTGGAAATATTCCAGTAGTGTTTTGTCGTGGTTTACCTTGTCACAGTTACATTCTCTTGATTTTTCAAAGTTCATTTGGATTTCTCTCGTTGTAATGCAAGAGTTGGATTATTTCAGTAGTGTTTTGTCGTGGTTTACCTTGTCACAGTTACATTCTCTTGATTTTTCAAAATTCATTTTGGATTTCTTTCGTTGAACTGCAAGAGTTGGAATATTTCAGTAGTGTTTTGTCATGGTTTACCTTGTCACAGTTACATTCTCTTAATTTTTTAAAGTTCATTTTGAATTTCTTTCGTTGAAATGCAAGGGTTGGAATATTTCAGTAGTGTTTTGTCGTGGTTTCCCTTATCACAGTTACATTCTCTTGATTTTTCAAAGTTCATTTTGAATTTATTTCATTAAAATGCACGAGTTGGATTATTTCAGTAGTTTTTTGTCGTGGTTTACCTTGTCACAGTTACATTCTCTTGATTTTTCAAAGTTCATTTTGGATTTTTCTTTCGTTGAAATGCAAGAGTTGGAATATTTTAGTAGTGTTTTATCATGGTTTACCTTATCACAGTTACATTCTCTTAATTTTCAAAGTTCATTTTCAATTTCTTTCGTTGAAATGCAAGAGTTGGAATATTTCAGTAGTGTTTTGTCGTGGTTTACCTTGTCACAGTTACATTCTCTCGATTTTTCAAAGCTCATTTTGGATTTCTTTCATTGAAATGCAAGAGTTGGAATATTTCAGTAGTGTTTTTGTCGTGGTTTACCATTTCAGAGTTACATTCTCTTGATTTTTCAAAGTTCATTTTCGATTTCTTTCATTGAAAAGCAAGAGTTCGAATATTTCAGTAGTGTTTTGTTGTGCTTTACCTTGTCACAGTTACATTCTTTTGATTTTTTCGAAGTTAATTTTGGATTTCTTTCGTTGAAATGCAAGAGTTGGAATATTTCAGTAGTGTTTTGTCGTGGTTTACCTTGACGCAGTTACATTCTCTTGATTTTTCAAAGTTCATTTTTAATTTCTTTCATTGAAATGCAAGAGTTGGTATATTTTAGTAGTGTTTGTTGTGGTTTACCTTGTCACATTTACATTTTCTTGATTTTTCAAAGTTCATTTTGAATTTCTTTCATTGAAATGCAAGAGTTATCCAACTCTAATATATTCCAACTCTAATCAAAGAATATTCTAGCTCTTGCATTTCAACGAAAGAAATTCAAAATGAACTTTGAAAAATCAAGAGAATGTAACTGTGACAAGGTAAACCACAACAAAACACTACTGAAATATTCCAACTCTTGCATTTCAAGGAAAGAAATCCAAAATGAACTTTGATAAATCAGAGAATGTAACTGTGACAAGGTAAAACCACGAAAAACACTACTGAAATCATCCAACTCATGCATTTCAATGAAAAAAATTCAAAATGAACTTTGAAAAATCAAGAGAATGTAACTGAGACAAGGTAAACCAGGACAAAACACTACTGAAATAATCCAGCACTTGCATTTCAACGAGAGAAACCCAAATGAACTTTGAAAAATCAAGAGAATGTAACTGTTACAAGGTAAACCACAACAAAACACTACTGAAATATTCCAACTCTTGCAGTTTCAAGGAAAGAAATTCAAAATGAACTTTGAAAAATCAAGAAAATGTAACTGTGACAAGGTAAACCACGACAACACGCTAGTGAAATATTGAAATATTTCCAACTCTTGCATTACAACGAAAGAAATCCAAAATGAACTTTGAAAAAATCAAGGGAATGTAACTGTGACAAGGTAAAGCACAACAAAACGCTACTGAAATATTCGAACTCTTGCTTTTCAATGAAAGAAATCCAAAATGAACTTTGAACAATCAAGAGAATGTAACTGTGACAAGGTAAACCACAACAAAACACTACTGAAATATTCCAACTCTTGCATTTGAGTGAAAGAAATCCTAAATGAGCTTTGAAAAATCGAGAGAATGTAACTATGACAAGGTAAAGCACAACAAAACATTACTGAAATATTCCAACTCTTGCATTTCAATGAAAGAAATCCAAATGAACTTTAAAAAACCAAGAGAATGTAAGTGTGACAAGGTAAACCACGACAAAACACTACTGAAAATATTCCAAATCTTTCATTTCAATGAAAGAAATCCAAAATGAACTTTGAAAAATCAAGAGAATGTAACTGTGACAAGGTAAATCACGACAAAACACTACTGGAATATTCCAACTCTTGCATTTCAATGAAAGAAATTCAAAATGAACTTTGAAAAATCAAGAAAATGTAAGTGTGACAAGGTAAACCACAACAAAACACTACTGAAATATTCCAACTCTTGCATTTCAATGAAAGAAATCCAAAATGAACTTTGAAAAATCAAGAGAATGTAACTGTGACAAGGTAAACCACGACAAAACACTACTGAAATATTCCAACTCTTGCATTTCAACGAAAGAAATCCAAAATGAACTTTGAACAATCAAGAGAATGTAACTGTGACAAGGTAAACCACAACAAAACACTATTGAGATATTCCAACTCTTACATTTCAATGAAAGAAATCCTAAATGAGCTTTGAAAAATCGAGAGAATGTAACTGTGACAAGGTAAAGCACAACAAAACACTACTGACATATTCCAACTCTTGTATTTCAATGAAAGAAATCCAAATGAACTTTGAAAAATCAAGAGAATGTAACTGTGACAAGGTAAACCACGACAAAACACTACTGAAATAATTGAACTCTTGCATTTCAACGAGAGAAATCGAAAATGAACTTTGAAAAATCAAGAAAATGTAAGTGTGACAACTGAAATATTCGAACTCTTGCTTTTCAATGAAAGAAATCCAAAATGAAACTTTGAACAATCAGAGAATGTAACTGTGACAAGGTAAAGCACAACAAAACACTACTGAAATATTCGAACTGTTGTATTTCAATGAAAGAAATCCAAAATGAGCTTTGAAAAATCGAGAGAATTTAACTGTGACAAGGTAAAGCACAACAAAACACTACTCAAATATTCCAACTCTTGCATTTCAATGAAAGAAATCCAAAATGAA